>JAASGP010000439.1:0-19190 GCA_023334275.1 Globisporangium carolinianum | reverse complement strand
TCGATAGCCTCCCAGAGTCGTGGAACAGTGTGCGAACGATTTGCGAAAGTCAATCAGTCCTGACTTGGGAATCGCTCACGGTCGTGCGTTTGCTCGACATGCCATTAGTGTCCCGCTCGTCTACAAGTCAGGTACTGATCAAGACCAACCAGTTTGGTCAAGCGTCTCCCGATCCGTACGACCAGAGCGACCCTAAATCAGCGACGGATGCAGCACCAACATACGCGTTCTATGACGGTGCCTAGGAGGTCATCGCGGAGGCTATCACGGCCATCGCCACGCGAGACAGCAGTCGTCGCACGGACCGTACACAAAGCAATCGCGTCCGCAGCGACGCTGTTTTTACTATAATCCAGTTGGCTATCAAACAAGTCATTGAATCTCGCGATATATAAGTTAATAGAACCGACAAACCGTTGCGAATGGACGGCATTTTTCTGAGTGTTTGCTCGATGAGTACCAGGCAGTAATAGTATCAGTGTCGAGATACCGAGAAGCATCACGAACGAGTACCAAGAATCAACAACGATGGATACCATAGTCGTGATACCGCAAACTCGATTTGAATTTGTGAATGACCTGCAGAGTTGCAGCACGTCTCCCATCCCGTGCGATCAAAAGATCGTACGAAGCTCGGCAAGAAAGAGGAGGAGCGAACTGCCATGTACCCTGCTTGAACCGAGCGAAAGGGCGGGAACTCGCGATCAGAAAATAGAAAGAACGGGTTGCGTGCGCACACACTCCACCGATTCGAATCGGCATGCTGACATTGTATTCAGATGGCGAATCCGTGACAAGAGCCAGAGAAAGTTCTCGACCATTCGTTTCTCACGTGCGCAATTCTTTCGGCGCATTTCGCATCATGAATTCCGAATGAATTGCATTTGAATCGCAATCGAAGCGCCGCTTTTGACGCTCACCAGTCAGTCGCCCGATTTGCCACGTGGAGAACAGGAGAGAACGCAGCAGGAGAACGAGGCACACGACCTCGACGTCCCGCTACAAGTCACCAACGAGGCAACGAGCTCGCGCGCGATCGGATCGATCGCTTGAGCATACACGGTCGTCGTCGTATCGGTCGACGTCGTCTCGAGGAGCGAGAGCACCCCTCGATTCCTTTCCCCTTCCTTTCTTCCTCGCAAGCAAGCAAGAAGCAGCAGAACCACCGAATCGTCCCCCTCCTCCGCACGCGCGTTCCCGCATTGCAGTCGATTAGCACCGCGCTCGCGACCAGCGGCACCTCGCCTCGGCGTTTCCCCCTTGCCTTTCGGTTCGCAGACGCGATCGATCGATCCGCGCGTGACGATCGATCTGTCGTCGACGTCGTTGCAAGCGCTTGACTGGTGAGTCTTGCTCGCTGTTCGTTGTCGTCGTCGACGCCCCACCTCCCTCCCTCATGATGGTAATGCAAGAAAGCGGTCTTTCTCATATCAAGCATGCGTGCGTCTCTTTTTCTGTCATGTGTGTGCGTACAGTACGATGGTGTCAAATGACTGGATCTTCAGCGAGTCGGAGCTGCGGTCGACGCCGTCGCAGCGCGAAGGCATGAAGTTTGTCGACGAACTCATCCTGCGGCGCAAGGCGTGCGACTTCATTGAGAAGATGTCGAAGGCGCTCGACTTGCCGAAGCTCGCGCAGATCAGCGCGGACAACTTTCTGCACCGGTTCTTTATGCGGCAGTCGCTCGTGCGGTACGACAAGTACCTCGTTGCAGCAGCGTGCGTGCTGCTGGGGTCGAAGGCCGAGGAGTCGCCGAAGAAGATTGGGTACATTGCAAAAGAGTACATCGCAGTGCGCAAGGTCGTGGAGAAGGACCAAGTGTTTGCGATCCAGAAGCACGACCCGCAGGTGATCGCGGGCAAGATCATTTCGATGGAAGGCGTCGTGCTGCACGCGTTGGCGTACGAGCTGACGCTGGCGCACCCGTACAAGTACATCAACGAGAAGGTGGACAAGGTCGTGCGTCTTCAGAACTTGACGGAAGAAGACGCGAAGTCTTTGAGCGGGAAGATCAAACAAGTCGCCTGGAGCTTCTTGAACGACAGCGCGTATACGCTTGCGTGTCTGCGGCTGGAGGCAGTCGATCTGGCAGCTGGGGCGGTGTACTTGGCGGGTCTCTACGAGAGCTACGTCCCCGAGGGGCTGTGCACTCCGGAAGGCGCTTCGTGGTGGAGCGTGCTTTCGACGCCAGTCGGCACGTTGCAAGGTACAGCCGCCTCTGTGCGCACGTGCTGTTACTGTGCTGGTGTGTAGTATGCTGTATCAGTGTGGCGTTGGTGGATTTAACAGACGTGATGTGTCTGTTGGTCTAGACGCGGCCCGGCACTTGCTCGAGGCGTACACGGAGCCGTACATTCGGACACAAGTGCTACCGGCTGGTCTGTCAAAGCTCGTGTACATGTACCACCCGCCAAAGCGCGTCGAGAGTCCGGCAGCGATGTTTGCTGAGATGGAGTTTGAGACGCAGGAGCCGTCGAGCAGCCACAGCGTGTCGTCGCCAATGGACTCGTCAGTGTGCGTGACGTCGCCCGAGTGCGGCGGCAGCCAGGGGCGCTCGCCGTTCGAGCACGACTTTGACCACGACGTAAAAACTCACAAAGACTGCGACGAGAGCCCGCGCGAGACTGCGCAGGTTCCGAGCGCGCCTGCGGCTTTGATGGATAGTTATCCTCGCGGCAACTATTGTTCAAGTGCTGACCAGTTGCCGCCGGGGCTTCCGAAGCCAGTGCGCAAGCGCGCGAAAGAGCCGTCGTCTGAGAAGAAGTATTGGTGTGGTAAGAAGTCCAAGTTGTCCATGTGAATCGCCCCCATCCCCTCCCTCCCTCGTTCCATTGCGCCGGCGACACCAGTGTGCCCACCATCGGCTCCATGACCGGCACGTCTTGCGATCGACGTCTTGCAATCGATGCCTCACGATCGACACGCTTTGCCAGCACTCTATGCCATTTTCCTTATGCGGCGCATCGAGAAACACTAGAAAACGCTATCAAATACAGAAACACATATTTATCGCCTCATGGTGCATGCCCTCGGTGTCTTGTGTGACTGGCGTGTCGGTACAGCTTTGGTCGAGGATGGCACGGTTGATTGATACTGCGTGCCTGCGACCGGCCATTCACATCACTCACATCGACAACGACGTGACACAATGACAAATTGGGAGCAATTGGCCACCCGCTCGTCCATTCCAACCAGCTCTGCAATACGCTATAGCCACAAGGTTGCATACGCGTCGACCTACTCCCGACGCTCAACGGTAGCACATACGACCGACTGCATGACTTCGAACAGTGCGCACCAAAGCGAGACGGTCGACCGTCCGTCACCACGGCTGCTGGTTGCTCAGCACGGCTGCTAAATATCGGTACACCATCTCGTACTGCTCCTGTTCCCACGCAACGCAGTCGCACGTGCACACATTGACAACGACACACAAAGTGTGTGAGCACGAAACGACATGACGCAGGACGACCCAGCGCAGAAGAAAGAGCGAAAGCAAGACGACGACTCACCGGTGTCTGCACCATGCCAGGACGCTGCGACCGAATGCGGTGCACGACGGCCTGAACATTCAGCGCGTCGAGCAGCGCGTCGCCGCTGTTGTCGGTCTCCTTACGTGCCATCGCGCGCTCGAGGTCGCGCAAGATGATGTCGATCGCAATGAACGTCCCCGAGCGTCCGATACCGGCGCTGCAGTGCACAACGACGCGCGCGTCGACGCCGAGCGATTGCGACGCCTCCATCCGATACGTGTTCACGAGGTCGAGCATCGGCGCAATGACGCGAAAGTCTTGGAGCACGCCGTGGTCGGGCCAGATCGTGAGCTGCAGCTGCTGGATGACGCGACTCGACGTCTCGACGCCGCGGCTGTCGACGCGCGAGAGCTTGAACGAGCGCACGACGAAGCCGTGTGACGCCGGGTGGTCCTCTTCGCCAATCAGCTGCACGTACACACCGTCAAAGTCGACGCGCTTGCCGCGCTTGTCCCAGTACAGATCGGCTTTCAGGCGCTCGCGCTCGACAAAGTTCGTGAGCATGAGGATCACGTGCACGTCGCACTGCCAGACCATGTGCCAAAAGTCGCAGATCGCCGTCGGGATCGGTGCGCAGCACGCGATGTAGTGGCTATCGACATAGTTCGCGTTGATGTAGTCTCCTGCAGGTGTGTCGTTGCTGTTACACAGGCGCACGCGCGTGCGGTCGAACGGCAATACGTCGCGGTACCGGTTCTTTGCTTTCGTGAACTGTGTCTGCGGCGTGAGCGCGGCCTCGTACCACGGCGCATGGTCGATGCTCCAGCAGACCTCGAGGTACTCGCGCTCAAAACCGGACCGCGCGTTCGCGCTTGGGAGGCGCAGCTGGTCCACCTGCTCGGCCAAAGAAAACAGGAGGACGCGTCGAAATGAGCGTCGTTGTGTTGACAGTAGCAAGCACTGGAGTGGCGCGCACACACACATACACATGCAGACGTACGCACCTTGTAGAGGAACTCTTGCACTGCTCGCGCGCAACTTGGCGACAGGGTCGTTGGGTCTGAGAACGCCTGGCGCAGGAACGCAATGCCTAGTGATGCAGTAGCGACGATCGTGAAGATGTCAGGGCACACGTCGCGGCGTGTGAGTGCGACACCATCTAGCACAGCAGCGAGAACGACTCGCACACGGTGCGAAAGTGCGATACTGGCAGCTGCTGCGAACAAGCGTGTCATCAGTGGCGAACGTACTCGACTGCGGAGCATCTCGAGTGTCTGCGAGCGTGCTGCTTGGAGCAGCGCGCAGGTCGATGACAGAGCTCATCGGTCGGGTGGACGAGCGGGTAGCGAAGAGGCGAGACGAAGGGCGGAGAACGGCGACGACAACAGCAACGACAGCGACGGCGGGATTGGCGTGGTCGTCTCGACAGGGATTTGACCGCGAAGGTGCAGAATGCAGTGATCGCACTTTGTCGGACAACCGATGAATGATGGCGATATGAGCGGAATGTTGGCGGGATCGTGCGATTCTCTGTGTGTTGGCAGATTGTCTGCTGTGTGTGCGAATCTCGTCCGAAGCCATTCACCAAATCCAGTTGTTGCAATACAAGTTGCTCTTCATACGTCCAGCGGCTGTGCACATGCGTGTGTCGATGGTCGAGTGAGAGGTAGCAAATGGATGTGAACAGCACATGGAGCGCCGTAGCACAATGACAGCTCGCGACATACACTTGGCATCAGCCGCAACGTCGACACCAGCAATCCAAGTCCATTGCGCCACATCGTGTGTTTGAGTCAGCAGACTATCGTCAAGGCGTGCTATCGGATCTCTCACGCGCAATCTCTTCGCAACGACCCGACTTGCGATCGCAACACGAAAGCAGCAGGCGCTACACCGAGCCGTTCGGCGCATTCGGGCGGTAGTTGCCACTGGGGCTTGCGCCGTTGCCGTACGGCTGCTGTTGTTGTTGCTGTGCGTATCCTGGGTATTGGTAGTACCCGTATCCGCTTTGCTGGGGTTGCTGTTGCTGCTGCTGCTGCTGATTGTAAAAGTTGTTGAACTGCTGGCCCTGCGGCGGAACGTACCCAGCGTACGCAGGAGGCGCTGCTGACGCGCCGCTGTTTGTCGTCTGCTGGTACGTCGAGTACGGGTGATGCGTGTACGCAGGCGACCCCTGTCCGTTCTGCTGCGACTGCAGCTGTTGCTGCTGCTGGGCTTGCGCGCGCGCAAAGTCGTAGCTCGGTGGCGCTTGCTGCTGCGGTGGCGGCGGCGGCGGGTAGTACTGCGGCGTCGTGCCGGCCATCTGACGCGCAAACGCCTCGTCGCTGCTTGGATTCGCACTCGCGCCTACCGCACTGTCACGCATTTGCATGTTTGCCATCATCTGCTGCGCGAGCGCCGCGTCCTTGGCTTCGTTCTGCCGCATCTCGTCGTCCGACGCAATGTTGAGCTCGAGCTCGCGCTTCTCAATGTCGCGCGCCGCGCAGTGATCCGCGACGGTCTGGTGGAGCTGGTCAATGCGCGCCTGCAGCTCCGCGTAGAACGTGCTCCCTTCCTTCACGTGCGACTCGAGCTGCTCAAACACGTCGACCGCGTCGCTGAGCGACTGGAGGAACGTCTGGCGCGCCTGGATCACCGCGTCGCTCGCTTTTTTCGTGTCAAAGAGCGCGTTCGCTGCCGCGATGCGCTCGAGCAGCGCGTGTTCGTCAGCGCAGATCGCCTCGACCTTGGCGACAAAGTGCGTCGCAAAGAACTGCGTCTCAGCTGCAAGCGCTGCGTCCGTGGCTGCTGCGTCCTTGGCGCCAGTCAACAGGATCGGCAGCGCGTTGAACTTGTCGACCGACGCGCCAAAGTCCCGCACGACCTGGTCCTTTTCGTCGATCACGTGGCCGAGCTCGAGCAGCAGCGCCGACAGCTCGGCGATCTCGTCACGGCAGCTCGAGTTGTCGTGCTGCAGCAGCGGCAGCTGCCGATCGAGCGATGCCTTGCCTTGCGACAGCAGTACGAGTTTCGTCGCGCTCGCGTGGAGCTTGTCGCGCACAATGTCGTCCGACGTCTTCGCCTCTTGTACGAGGCGGTAGTACCGATCAATGTCGGCGCGAAAGTTCTCGTTGAGCGTCGACGATGCCGGGCGCGACCAGCGCTTGCTGCCGTAGTTCTGCCTGCACACGTTGTCCTCGACCTCTTCGGCGCTCAGCTGCGTCTCGACGTCGTGCAGCCGCTTCTCGGCGCGGTCCGACGCACTCTGGTTCTCCTTGAGCTTCTGCTGCAGGAACGACGACACCGTGTTGCGCTGCGGGTCCTCGTTCGCACCAACTTCGGCGCGCACAAAGATCCGGTTCGCAATCTGGATGTGCGCGATGCGCTGCCAGACTGTCGCGGGGATGCCGTTGTCGCTCGTGCGCTCGAACGCCTCGATCGACGCCGGCAGGCCGAGCGCAGTGAGCTTGCTCTTGGCTGTCTCGTTGGTCTCTGCGACCTTGTCGGTCGTCGCCGCGAGCAGCTGCTTGATCTCGTCCTTTGCCGATGCCGCGCGCTGGAGCACGCTCTTGGGCACAAACTGCTCAAAGAGGTCGCCGCCGTTGAGCTCCTGCTCCAACTCGTCGTCCGTGACCGGCAGCGGCCGCACCATGCTCGCTTTGCCAATCGCCGGGAGGTCCGCGAGTCGCGGCACGTTCTCCAAGTACACGCTCGCGTTGTCTTTCTGCGCCGTCTGCAAGTGCTCGCGGATCACGCGCTGCAGTGCGCGCAGCGACTCGATGAGCGACCCTGGGAGCTTGTTCGTCGCCGCCATCTTGATGCCGCTGTGGCACTCGTCGTCGCCGGCCGTGAGCCGCGCGATCTCTTCGCCGTAGCCCGTGCCGCGCGCGAGCGCAACGTCTTTCGACGCCTTGGCTTGCCAGTACTGCGTCGCGGCCTTCATGCAGTGCACCTGGAACGTCACGTGGATCGACCACGTCCGGTCGATCGTGCCGGCGAGCGCTGATGAGTTGCAAAACTCCAGTGCGTTGAGGTAGTACTCGAGCGCCTGGTGCGCGAGCTTGGCCTTGATGGCGTCCTTCATCTGGTCCTTGATCGCTTTCTCGTAGAAGCACGCCTGCGCCTGCGCGAGCATGAGGCTCGTGAGCATCCCGAGTCCCTCGGCGCTCATGTCGGGCGTGCGCGCACCGAGACACTGGTCCACGAGCTCGTCCTTGACGCGCGCGAACGCGCCGGCTGCGAGCATAAAGTGCTTGCACGCCGCCTTGAGGCCGTCCGCTGAGCTCCGATCGGTCTGCACGCCGAGCTGACTCTCGAGCGCGCCGTAGTTGAACATCACGGCCGCCTGCTCGAACCGCACGCTCGACTGCGTGATCTTCTTGCGCGGACAGAACGAGTCGTTCCACGTGAACTGCAGCCGTAGCACGGCCGGTCCGCTGTTCGCAGCAGCTGCTGCTGCGACGCCCGGCGCTGCGGCTTCGCACGGGAACCGCGCCACGAAGCGGTCGAGCTGCGCAAAGTACCGCAGCAGCACATGGCGCGAGATGCCCGATGGCGTGCGCACGAGGTCGACGTCGTTCTTGAGCTGAAAGAACTGGTCCACTGCGCTCTGCTGCGACGGCGTCAACTCGGTAGCAGGGGTAGCTGGTGATGCAGTTCCTTCTGCTGTTGTTGCTGCGTGCGCCGTGCCAGCGACGTCGCTCGCATACTCGCGCAGGATAAAGTCTTTTAGCGGCCGACGCAGCGCCGGTAGCGGCGTGTCGCTCTGCTTGAAGCCGATGCCGAGCATGCTGCTGCTCGATTTGCGTTGTGCGTGCGTGTCTGTTCTCTCTTCTTCGAGGTGCGATTTTGGGTGTGATTTGCTTTGACGCAAGAAGCTAACGGAGCCCAAGAGCGAATGTTATTCGCAAGCAGAGTGCGTGTAAAGTGGACTTCCTCAACGTCGTTCGAGTCCAACAGGTCGAGTATATACATCACTCGAGTCCAACTCCGTCGAGCCCTTCATGCAAGCGGATGTCGATGTCGAACGAGTGTCAAGATCGAGTGCTCATGGCACACGAGTTTGACTTGAAGCGGATGGTTGTTGTGGGTACGTGCTCACGGATTTGTATGCCGAAGTTGAGTACTCGCTTGAACTCTACGCAGTCGAAGCACTCGAACTGAAGGGAAGACGATGTCGAACTCCTTGTCGCGATTGTGTCAACTAATGCAAGCGAGACGAATGGATGTCGAAGTCGAGCAAAAGAAGCATATCAGGACAAATATGTCGAGGCACTCGAAGCGAATGGATGTCGAGGCACTCGAAGCGAATGGATGTCGAGGCGCTCGATGCCAATGCAGTTGACACAATCGCAGCAGTGCTGTGCACGAATGCTGAGAGAGCGATGCTTGTGTTTGACGTTTGTGCACGAATGTTGCGAGCGCGAGACAAGGTGGAGTTCGAGTGTGCGCGCTGTTTCGCTGTCGAAGAGACTGACATGTGAGTAAGACGATATGTTGTTGACGACTAGAGCAAGAACGTGTCGGTGTTGGCAATGGCGAGTCTCATATCCATCGCTGCAAGGCTGATCTGCTGATCGTACTTTGTGGAGGCTCGCTGACATCTCAACCATTCGCAGATGACGCTCGCTCAAAGAATGACGTATCCAAACACACTTGACTTCAATATTCGGTGGCGAAGCAGAAAATCAGCGCCTCGAATACAAGCTCGTCGACGTCATCTGTTCGAGAAATGCAGTTGTTGTGACCCACACAAAGCATGCGGTTGGAATTGAGAAGCACGCGTTCGCTTTGCAGATTCGAGTTGCCGCGAACGAGGAGTTTCGGTTGCGTCTCGAGCATTGGCTCAAGGCACGCCTGAAGGCAGTAGTTTGCTTCCAATCTTGCTGTGCACATGGAGCTGGACTCGTGCATGCTGCTCGATCATGCTGCTTCATTGCGCATGCCTTACTGCTAGCAAGACAAGCCAACACGTGACGCAAGCAAACAAACAACCTGCCGCTTGTTGATGATACGCAGAGACACTCGAAAGACTTGACGAAGCAAATGCTATGACGCAAACATCAGGTGGAGCCCTGTCGGAGTTTGCGCGACAATTGTGGCCCACACAGTTCGGTCCCAAACACCCGTTGGATACTGAGACCAAGTCACGTCGAAATCTGCTTGGAGCGGCTGCTTTTCACCATCAGCCTCAGCGCCTTCCAGCTTCTTCAGTCAGTCAAGCAGACACACCCTCAGACGACAACCCGTTCGATGCACGCGTTTGGGCTGCTCCGCAAGCGCTTGCTGAGTCTGCGCATTAAGAAAGACAACACTTCGGACGCACTCGACGACCTCTTCGGCAGCAGCAAAGACAGCATGAGCACGACCACAAACCTTGGCATGGAGCTCCACGCCGACGAGCGCAACTCGTGCGAGTACCTCGAGCAGGCGCTCACGGTCTTTGTCATTGGCGCATCCGGCGACCTCGCAAAGAAGAAGACGTACCCGTCGCTCTTTGACCTGTACGCGGCCGGGTACCTCCCCGAGCACGTGATCATTGTCGGGTACGCGCGCAGCGAGAAGAGTGAGGAGGACTTCCGCAAGCAGCTCGCGCCGTACATCAAGACCAAGAGCGACGAGCAGGCGGCGAAGAAAGAGGCGTTCCTGAGCAAGTGCCTGTACCGCCACGGCAAGTACGAGTCGGCGGACGACGTCGCGGCCGTGAGCCACGAGATGCTCGAGCTCGAGAACGCACTGGGCAAGCGCGACCACAACCGCCTGTTCTACTTTGCGATCCCGCCGAGCGTGTTCGTGCCGATTGGGACGTCGATCAAGAAAGCGGCGCTGACGACGCGCGGGTGGAACCGCTTGATCGTCGAGAAGCCGTTTGGGCACGACCTCGACTCGTTCAACGAGCTGTCGCGCGACATGGGCGCGCTCTACAACGAGGACGAGATCTACCGCATCGACCACTATCTCGGCAAAGAGATGGTGCAGAACCTGCTCGTGCTGCGCTTCGCGAACGCGATCTTTGAGCCGATCTGGAACCGCAACTACATCTCGAGCGTCGTGATCACGTTCAAGGAGGACATTGGCACGCAGGGCCGCGGTGGGTACTTTGACAGCTACGGCATCATCCGCGACGTGATGCAGAACCACTTGCTCCAAGTGCTCTCGCTCGTCGCGATGGAGCCGCCCGTGCTCGCGTCCGGTCGCGACTACTCGAACTACATTCGCGACGAGAAGGTGAAGGTGCTCAACTGCATCGAGCCGATCCAGCTCTCGGACACGGTCATGGGCCAGTACCTCGGCGACGCCGAGAAGAACGAGCCCGGGTACCTCGAAGACCCGACTGTGCCAAAGGGCTCGGTCACGCCGACGTTTGCGACGGTCGTCATGCGCGTGAACAACCCGCGGTGGGACGGCGTGCCGTTCATCATGAAGGCCGGCAAGGCGCTGAACGAGCGCAAGGGCGAGATCCGCATCCAGTTCCGACCGCCACCGGGCGCCGAGTACATGTTCCCGGACGTCGAGATCCCGATCCAGGAGCTCGTGCTGCGGCTGCAGCCGAACGAAGCCGTGTACATGAAGATGAACGTCAAGAGCCCGGGACTGACGACGACCGCGATCTCGAGCGAGCTCGACCTGTCGTACACGCAGCGCTACGCCGACACGGAGGTGCCGGACGCGTACACGCGGCTCATTCTCGACGTGCTGCGCGGCAAGCAGGCGGCGTTCGTGCGCGACGACGAGCTGCGCGCGGCGTGGAAGATCTTCACGCCGCTGCTTAACGAGATCGAGACGAAGAAGATCAAGCCGCTGCCGTACAAGTTTGGCTCGCGCGGCCCGAAGGAGAGCGACGAGCTCGTGAAGAGTGTCGGTTTCCAGTACCACCGCGGCGCGTACCAGTGGAAGGCGCCGCGCACAAACAGCTCGCACTTGTAGGTTGGTGTTTTGTCTGCGCAGAGCAGCCGTTGCGCGTCGACAGTCAACGCGATCTGCATGCAGTACTACTATCTCTCGGATGTAACACATCGTTGCTTTTAGCGTCTACTTCTTGCGTCGTCTGGCTCTCGTGTATTTACAAGTTAGCGGCTGCGTTTCGTTTGCTGCTGTGTAATGTTGGCCACATGAACTGACATGACAGACAGCAGGTAATGCATGGACTTTGAAGGGCTGGCGTTCAAAAGTTCGAAATGACAGCACTTGGGGAGCTATTTTAGGATCAAGAGCCATTCGGCTTGAACACAACAACGACATCCGCCCAGAACACGGCAGGAGCAGACGCACACGAGCAGCAGCACGGCGACGCACTCACGCAAGCAGCATGCAGCACGCGAGCAAGACTTCGCCCAGCGCGCGCATGCGCCGCAGCAAGACGCTCGTCTTCGGCGACGACGACAACGATGATGTGCGTCAGGAACAAGGGCCACACGTTCGCACGACAGACGACACCAGCAGCTCTGATGACGACGATGGCGACGATGGCGAGCGCACATCTCCACCACACTCGATTGCGTTCATCATGTCGAATGAAGCCGATGCAGCGACTCCGGACAGTGTCGACGCTGCCTCGACTGTAGATGCTGCTGCTCCTGATGCTTCCACGACAGATGCGACTGCGCATGTCGTCGACGCCACGACTGCTGCTGCACTAGTTGCGGCTGTCAACGACAGCAACAACAAGCGCAAGCGCGATGCAGACGAAGACACAGACGCACATGACAAGGACGTGCAGCCGCTGCGACTGCGCAAAGTGCACCGCGAGAGAGCGACTGCTGCGGCGTCCAAGCGGTCGCGCGCCGAGGCATCTCCGAGCTTTGCGTCACCTTCGAGCATGCTCTCGCCCATGAAAGACGACTCGAAGAAGAAGCGCACGCCACGGAAGTCGCGCGTGCCGAAGAAGCCACAGAGTTTGCACACGCGCATGGGCGAGACGGAGTTGAACGAGGAGCAGGTCGTCACGGTTCGTTGTCTATTTGCTGTGTAGACTTGCTGCCTGTCGACTGGCTTGCATGTGTATCTCCACGTTTGTGTATGCGTTGCATTGAGCTGCTGATGGTAGCAACTGCCTCTCGACTGACTCGCACACCAACTCACGTGCATGCACGCTCACACGACACGATGGCTCGGACATGGCCGTTTGTGCTGCGTCGCAGATGATCGCCGAGCTCTTTCAGGAGCAGGAGCACGACGACCGTGACATGTACAACATCCTGACGCAGACCGTGAAGGAGCAGACGCAGTGCGAGCGCTCGGACGTCGTCGAGGAGCTGAGCCAGATGGAGTTCCGTCGCATGCTCACGTACGGCGAGGTGTCGGTCGAGTCGGTGAGCGCGACGATCCTGCCGTTCCTGCAGCTGCGTGCCGACGACGTGTTCTACGACCTCGGCTGCGGCTCGGGCAAGATCCTCATCCAGGCCGTGCTGCAGACGCCGTGCGCGGTCGCGAAGGGCATCGAGCTCATGCAGAACCGCGTGCAGCAGGGCACGGACGCGCTCGAGCGCCTGCTCGCTAAGGCGCTGCCGGTGATGGCGAACAAGCGCGTCGACATTGTGCAGGGCGACATCTGCAAACCGCCCGCGAGCGCGCCGATGATGGACGCGACTGTCGTGTTCATCAACAACGTGTGCTTTGGGCCCGAGCTCATGCAGCGTGTCACACAGATGCTCACGACGATGCCGAAGCTCCGCCGCGTCGTCACGCTGCGCAAGTTTTGCGTGCGCCATCGGCCGCAAAAGTGCATGCGCAACGGGAGCCACTGCATCGAGTACGTGCACCCGCCGTCGTCGGCCGAGATCAGCGTCTCGTGGGCGAGCAAGACGTCCGTGTACCTTTACGAGCGCGTCGGCTTTGCGCTCGCAGAACTCGCTGCGCAGATGCAGACGTCGAGTCGCGACTTCAGTGCATAGCGTGGAGCAGTAGCGAGTGAGATAGAGAGCGCTTTTGTTCGAGTTGACGGCAGCGACGAGCTGGCAGCGCATGTGCGCTCCTCGCTCCCATCGTATCGCATCGCTGCGCTGCTCTTCTTGGTCTGCAAGCGCTTTGAACCTGCTACGACGTGGCAACCGGCGGTAGCTTGAACAAAAGACGCGATAGTCAGAAAGCGAGCGAGAGTGGCGGTTGGTGCGATACGACGAATAGAACTGTGCGTTGTGTGTTTAGTCCAGCGCGAGTGGTGCGTGTCGTTCGCTAGTCATGTAGACACGCAGCAGTTGCGTCTTGTCCCGCTCACTTCGATTCGATCAGTTCTAGATTTGCTGCAACGTACACGCACATCACTGCGATGGCGCTACTGCAGCCGCTCCTGCAAGCCGCGCGCACACAGGCTGTACGCCGCCTCGCCGCGGCTGCGTCGTCGAGCGCCGGGCAGCTGCACCCACGACGATCGAGCCATCGACTCCCCACACTGAAGCAAGCGCCGTTGAAGCAACTCGCGCGCCATAGAGACCCACTGTCAGGACCGCTCTCGGTCTTCCTCTCGCCCACGTCCGAGTGGCGCGACGTGCTGCGTGCACGAGTGCGCGAACGCCGTGCACGCGAGACGCGCAGTCCGTTCGTGCAACGCAAGTACGACCGATTCGTGCGCGCACGGCCCGATCTGCAGCACTGCGGGCTCGCCGACGCAGTGCCACTGCCAACGTCGCCGTGGCTCGGTAGGCCGCAACGACGCCGCCTCCCGACGCTCAGCTACCTCAAGGCGCGTCTGCTCAAGAAGCACCGCCCGCTGGCCTCTGCACGTGCGAGCAGCTTGCTGCGGCTGCGTCACTACCGCGAACCGCTGCGCGTGCTGCTGCGGACGCGCGCGCGGCGATGGCGCTACCGCCCGACACTGTCGCGAGCAGCAGCACGGCGCCGTGATGTAGCGAGACACGAAGCGCTCGAGGCACTTGCTGCTGCGTGGCGCGTGCGGCGTGCACGGCCGGGGCCAAAGATGCCGCACGCGCAGCGCATCAGCCGCGCAGCTACGCACAAACACGTAGAGGCACAGTAGGAACGGCTGTACACTCGCACGTCCGTGCATTCAGTCACTGATGGCGTCTCCCACGCGAGCGCCACATGTTCGTACATCTACACGCTTCTTCTTTTGTCCCTTCCTTTCTTCTGCTCGCTCTGTTCCTATGTGCTGTTTGCTGCTGTCCTGTCGCGGCGCGTCCTGCTGCAATCAGATGAGCTGCGCGACGAGGTCGTCCTGCTGGAAGAAGATGGCTTCGTAGAACGTGCGGAACGCCTCCATCTCGCCCACGCCCTGCGAGTACTTGGGCACGTAGCTCTCCGTGCCAGACGACAGCAGCTTGCTGATCTCGGTCTGGAGGCACGGAATGAGCTTTGCGAGCGCCGGTGCTGGCTTTGTCGTCCGTGGCACTGCTGTTGTTACGTCGTCGTCGACATCGAGCTCGACGACGCGCTGCGGCACTGCTGCGACGCCGTACACGACCTCGTTCAGGTCCTGGAACGCGTTGCCGCAGAGGAAGCCGAGACTGTGCTGCAGCGCCGGCGCAAACAGTTCGCTGTCGAGCAGGTCCCACAGGTCGTTCAGCAAGCTGATCACGTGCTCGTTCTGCGCCGGCTGCTTGTCGCTGTAGATGAGGAACGCGCGCCAGGCTGCGAGCGCGTCGCCACTTGCATCGCCTCCAGCTGGCGGCAGCAGCGACAAGAAGATCGACTGCAGCAGCTCATTGAGCTCCTCGCGCTCGACCTTGGCCTTGCGCCGCACCTCCCAACTAGTTACATGCATACACACAGACGTGTATACATGAGCACCAACCATCGATTAGTGTCCTGCATCTCTCAGTCGCAATGTAGTACGAGCACTCTGTCAGTTCATTCGTCATCGACGGCGACGAGCCACTAGTACGCACCTCTTGAGCTGCTCGTTTGCCGTGACGACACGCTCGACGTGCGTCTTGATCTTCTCGAGGCCGTCGTCGAGAAAATACTCGAGCCCCGACGCGAGGAACGCGTGGTGCGCAGCTGCGTGCGCCTTCTCCTCGTCCTCGCGCGACATGAACGCAAAGCGGTCGCTCGCAGCTTTGCTCTTCTCGAACACGCGCTTGCCGATGATCGAGACTTGCGCAAACACGAGGAGGTGCCAGAGCCCGAACGCAATGAGCGCCGTGAAGTACCGCGTCAGTGCAAGGGTCTTGGCCTGCTCCCAGAGCGCATTGCGCTGCTGGCGTTGCGTCTTGTCGAGCGCCTTGAGCTCCTGGACGACGCTCTCGAGGTCCACGAGCGCATATAACTTGCTTTTGAGGCGCGGCAAAAAGCGCTGCACCGTTGCGTTGCTCTCCTCGGTCGTGCTCGCAAGCGAGAGTTGCAGACGTTGGTGCTCGGCCATCTGCCGCTGCAGCTGCTGCGTGAACTTCTCCGCCTCGTGCATCATGCGGTTGTACGCGTAGTAGGCGCCGGCCGCGCACGCTGCGGTCACGGTCGTGACGACGAGCAGCTTCTTGTGCCGCCGCGTGAAGCCGAGCGCCTGCTCCTTGGCGTGCTGCAGCGCGGACCACATGATGGCTGTCTTGCTTGATCCGCGTCAGGTCTGAGTGAGCGCTAGGGCCAGCGTGAGTCGTGCCTCTGCTGCTGCTGTGCTTGTGCGTGCGTGCGTGTGTGCGTTCTGCGTTCGTGAGGCTGCGACCTGCGCAAAGGGCGAATCGACTTGTGTGCCGTCAACACATTTGCTCATGCTGAATAATGCAATTCTAGCTGCATACAGTAAATACGACCACGAAGGAGATTGCGTTATTGACGCATTTTGAATTGAACGAGCAAAAAGACAACGCGATCCGACTTGCACACCACACGACTCGCGACTGATTGACTGCCATGAGCACCGGTCGCTTCGATGCGCTCTTTGCGACGCTTGCGCAGCAGCACGACGGCGTCGAGGCGCTGCTCGACTCGTTCTTTGACTTTATGCACCGCAAGACGGACTTTTACGTCGTCACACGCAACCCAGCGCAGCGCAAGATGGGCTTCCTACCTGGCCATGCACAGCAAAAAGTGCGCTTGTTCGGTCGCTCGCGTTGTGCCACGTCTCGTGGCACTACTTGCTTTGAGACTCGGCTAACGCGATCGCATGTACGCCGATCTGTGTCTGCTCTGCAGGTGCTGCAGGCGTTCCGGAAGTACCCACTCAAGGACCTCGACGGCAGTCTCGCACCCCACACGTCGGCCACTGCAAGCACGAACGTGACGCCGACTGCACAGCCACGACCGTCGACACGATCGGCACAGACTACGCCCGTGCAGCAGCGCGCTGTTCGTGCGAGCGAGCAGCCGAAACCAAAGATCGTGCGCACCGAGAGCGGCAAACAGAGTGCGTTCGTGCATGAGAGGCGTCACTGCGGGCGATGGACATCGGAAGCGAGAGGACCAACGTGAAGCGCTTGGCTTGTGTATGTGTGTGTTGCGTCGCTCAGTGCCCGTGGGCAACGGCGGTTCGACCGACAAGTACACGTGGACGCAGAGCCTGGACGAGACGACGGTGCGTCCCCGCTTGACTCGCAATCGCAGCAAACACACACTCGGCTGCTCGTGCGTCTGCTGTCGCTGTCGCCACCATCACGAGTGGGTGCTGACGCGCCGATCGCTCTCGCTTGCTACAGATCTACGTCAACGTACCGCCAGGGACGCGCTCCAAGGACCTCGATGTCCAGATCACAGCAACACACGTGCGCGTATGTGTGAAGCGCGCAGCACCGGACGACAATGCAGTACAATTGCTGCTTCTCGACGGCGCGCTCCCCGCCAAGATCCGCGCTGACGAGAGCCTCTGGTCGCTCGAGCGCGACGCGACGCAGCTGCAGCTGTCGCTCGAGAAAGTCGTAAAGACGTGGTGGGCGAGCGCGCTCGAGGGCGACGACGAAGTGGATACGAGCCAAGTGGACTCGAAGCGCGACATCCACGAGTACGACAGCGAGACGCAAGGTGCGATCCGCAAAGCGATGTTCGACCAGCAGCAGACGCAGGCGGGACGTCCCACGAGCGACGAGTTGCTGCTCGAGTCGGTCGCAGCGCAGGCACGGCAAGCGCCGAATGCGCCGATCGAAGCGACGGAGCGACTGCGAACCAGCAGACGCTGAAAGTGTAGAGAGTGAGCGAGAGAGCGTAGATGCAGGTAGTGTGATTGACGAGGCGTGTCATTGCAGAAACGCAGATGGCGAGAGCGTCTACAGGATGCCCCAGTGGCGCTCGAATGCGTTGAGCAGGCGGCAGATGGCTTGCGCACCGCTCATCTAGCGTCAACACAGCAGCGGCAGCAGCAACACACAGGCGTTAGTGCATTTGCATTGGAACGACAAGTGGCGACACGCTGGTTCGCACGTACCGGGTACTCGGAGATCGAGATCGTCTCGTCGAGCTGTAGGAGCACGATCGAGCCACAGACACGCGACATACACACTGTCAGCAGCACGTTCACTTCGTTGTAACCACTCGCCTACTCAGCACACGAGCAGTAGTAGCAGCAGCAGTTGCGTCGCATACAACACGTACGTAGGTCGTGTTCTCTCTCGAGATGTGGCCGTGCGCCATGGCGCCAAAGATGAACACGACAGGCTCGTCGACCGGCAGCGTCTCGACCCACTCCCACGGGTTCACGAGCTTCCCAGTGCGTGACAGCGCTGGCGACGCGGATGCGCACAACCAAAGTGAGCAAGCAGGCGCTGACACGCACACAAACACACATGCGCACACACGCACCGTATTTCTTGGTGTTGGCTGGGAGGTACTTGGTCACGGGGTTCTTGATCACGTTCAGGAGCGTCTGGTTGCCGTCCGACGAGCGGATCTTGAGCGTGTGCAGCAGTTGCACTGTGTCATAGCACGCAGCACAAATGCACGTTCGTGCACAGGTCAGACACACTCGCTCTGTTGCTACGGACAAACAGACGATGAAACACAGACGCAAACACACGCACCCATGAGACCGGCGAAACGCTTGTACGTGCGTGGCACGCGCATCTGCGAGCTCACGTCGATGAGCACGTCTTTGGACGAGCGAATGTAGATCTTGAGGTAGCCCGCCTTGTTGAGCGGCGAGTCGAGCACGGCCATGAGCTCCTGGTGCAGGATGTCGGGACGCGACTGCGACGGCTCGCGGTTGAGCTTCTTGTGCAACCCCTTGTGGTCGTCGCAGTTGAGCAGCTGGTAGCCCTTGGACGTCTTGACGGTCTCGAGTGCGGCCTGCTCCAGGATGATGATCACCTGGCGGCGCTTCTGGTCCTCCTTGGCTGCAGCGGCGGCGCTCATGCTTGTCGATGTGTGATTCGTGCGTGCTGTGCGTTTGTTGCGAGCAAGTGGCGATGGCTTGCGCTTCTTGCTTGGTCGCGTGCGTTTGAACGCAAGTCACGAAGAGGTACGAAACGTACTTACTGGTGTGGCAACGATACTGCAAGCACGATTAGCAAGTGGTTGGTCCAGCACAACAGCACACATTTGCTGGTGATATAAATGAGGAAACGCTTTCACTCTCCATTTTCGACATGTCAGAGCAGAATGCAATATACTTGACAACATCCGCTGCTGCTAGAAGCTGCTCTTGCGACACAAGCATGGTCGTCGCGCACATTGGAACGACATCGAATACAACACATCTAGAGAGCGCAGTGCAGATGGGCGACCTTGTTCGAGTCGTAACGTGACGACTGGCAGATCGAGCGTCTCCGTCGGATCGCCCGCTCGCGTCTGTTCACGACACCTACACTTCACACTCACGCGAGTCGTTCGCTCGAATGCGACGTCTTCGTGTGTGCGCGC
>JAASGP010000438.1:0-19197 GCA_023334275.1 Globisporangium carolinianum | reverse complement strand
GTTTGGTTGTGGGCGTGTTTGGTTGTAGGATTCGCCGCTGCTTTGTTGTGGAAGCACGAGCTCGCTCGCCGTTCGCTAGCTTTCTATCGGCCGCTACCATTACTATGAGTGCTAGCAAGCAGACTGGAGCCAGCCGCGCCGCGAAGCGTGCCGAGCTGTCGCGCATTGCGGCGGCGGAGCCGTCCGCGGCGTCGGCAGCGCGCACGCGCAGTCTCGCGGACTTCCTTGTGCCCGGCATGCTCGAGCTCACGATCGCAAACGCGCTGATTGTGCTCCGCGACTTGAGCTACACGCTCCAGGAGAATCAGGTGCTTGTGCAGCGACTGTACAATCGCCTGGTATTTCTTCGCAGGGAGGTAGAGACAACGGCGATCGGCGCGCGTATTCAAAGCGACGTCATCCTGCGTTATGGCGAGCAAGTCGGCAAGACGATCCAGTTGTTGCGCAAGTACGCATCGAAGACGCTCATTGCGCGCATTGCCGCGAATCGGCGGTTCCTCGCAAGTCTGCGCGAGCTGCACGCGCGGCTTGACTACTTCTTTAACAAGGTCGGGCTCGCAACGCGGCCCGAGATGGACGAGTGGAAGACGTACTGGGACGGCGACCTCGCGATCCGATCGCGATGGCTCACGAGCCTTCTTTCGAACCGCTGTGTGCTGTTCGGCGAGCTCACGGAGCGCGGGGTCGAAGAGTCGCTCACGGAGATCCACTACGAGCTCGCAAAGAAGCCACCTGACAGTCCGCACTACAAGCTGATGACGCAAGTCGTGCAGACGCTGCGGTTCCACCACCACGCGTTTCTCCCGCTTCCTGTCCCAATGTGGTTTGTCGCGCGCGACGAAGTGACGTACCGCACCGATCCGTTTGCGATCGGCTCGTACGGCGCGCTGTACCGCGGTGTGTTTGAGCGCACGGGCCTCAAGGTCGTCGTGAAGTCGATGTACTCGGACAGCAAGCCGACGCAGCTAGCGCTCTTCCAGGAGTGTTCGCTCTGGTCGAAGCTCGACCACCCGAACGTGCTCAAGATGATTGGCGCGTGCTACGTCGGCTCGCCGATGTTCTTTTTGTGTGAAGACGCTGGCGATCGCCGTAGCCTCCACGAGTTTGTCGTCGAGACGCCGCGGAACAAGCTTCGGATGTGGCGCTTGCTGCTCGAAGCCGCAGAGGGCCTCGCGTACTTGCACCGCCTCGGCGTCGTGCACAACAACCTCAAGTGCAGCAACATCCTCGTTGGCGTCGATGGCCGCGCGAAGCTCTGCGACTTTGGTTTTAGCTACGACAGGACGAACGTGAAGGACACGAGTCCGAAGCGCCACGCGACGTCGTCGCGATGGAAAGCGCCCGAGCTATTGCTTGCAAACACGGACGCCGAGTCGTTTCCGACGTTTGCGTCCGACGTGTACGCGCTTGGGATGTGCATCATTGAAGTTGCGACCGGTGAGCGGCCGTGGGGTCGCACGACGATGGACCAGGAGGTGATCCGGAAAGCGACGACTGAGCGCTACGCGCGTCCAGCTGTGCTGACCGACAAGCAGTGGTCGCTCGTGCAGCGGATGTGCGCGTTTGAGTCGACTGCGCGGCCGAGTATCATTGACGTTATTGCTGCGCTCAAGGACGTCATTATGGCAGATGAGCAGCGCGCGGCGCAGACGACCAAGATGTGCGCGAAATGCACTAGCACGAACCCGTCGACGAACAAGTTTTGCAACGAGTGCGGGAACCGCTTTCCGTAGTTGCTGCGAGTCTGCTCGTACTAGTACGACGAGTGGTTTGACCGATAGGCGTATTTAACGAGCAAAAGATACCACCGACAAGCGAGAGAGCGACTGTCGATGTACATTGAGCGAGCGAGCGACGAGCTGACCTGCATGGACGAGTATTTACTACATGAGCGACAACAGCAGTACGATACTTCTTGTTGTGTTGCTCGATCCATAGTGCAAGTCATGGCGAACGCGTGGCAAGGAAGAAGAT
Organism: Globisporangium carolinianum; assembly: GCA_023334275.1. Classification (NCBI taxonomy): domain Eukaryota; phylum Oomycota; class Peronosporomycetes; order Pythiales; family Pythiaceae; genus Globisporangium; species Globisporangium carolinianum. Next base: position 17,223 of record JAASGP010000438.1, on the reverse strand, counting down.
GCTGCCGAGAATGGCGCGCAAATGTATCTGGAAGCTGTTCCCGCTAGGGCAGCTGCTCTCGTGCGATTGCGCTCCTCTCTGTCCACTGTCTGAAATGCTCCAAGAATGTGATTCTGGTCAGACAGTGCTTGGTATTGACGAGCACATTGGTTGCCGTCTTTCCTGCCAGCTGCTGTACGATCCATTGCTTTGTGGTCAACTGCGTCTGCGGCAAGAGTCGCCAAAACAAGAAGCAATTGCAATGGCCGCTTCGCATCGACACTCACTACCGTTTACATTGACGGGCTATCGATCTGTTCGATAGCCTGTCAAAGCAAACTCTATGGTGTCGTCGTTAAATAAGCATTTCATTGAACGAATTCATGTGCATCCTTCTGTCTCGAGAGCGTAAAAGCATGGAGCATTATTTGTGATGTTCCAGGTAACGAAGATGCCACGCTCTCTGACGCGTTTGCCGTTAATTGTTTCTCAAGCTATATTATTAAGGTTGTGCGTACATTTATGATTATTTTCTATTGTTTTCTATTATTTGTTCATCCGACAAATGATATAAAATGTGAGAGCATATATGACCTGCAATTAGCCGACTCGTATGTTCAGCCCTCCAGTTCCTGGACATCCTCCGAGATGTCGGGCTGCTCGCGCCAGACCTTCTGGTACATAGCGGACAGCGAGAAGTCGTACAGTGCAGCTATGATAGGCACTGTGAGTTCTCCAAAAGTACGAGAGCGACAGCGTGCAAAGTTCGTGGTCAGTCGCAGTGCAATATCGAGGCATGTGTGGTGTTGACGGATGGAGAAGTTGCGCTTGTGGAGTACCTCTTTTGTGCATGGTTGATTCGCATCGATTCGCATTCAGCCTGTTCCGTATATGGCATGCGGTTGTCCCGAAGTGTCCCGAAGTGTTGTTGTGTTGCACACTTACGACGACTCACATTCAGAATTGACATTGACAGCACTCAGCGAGCATCACCAAGACACGACTGCGCGCGTCCAACAGCACTTCCCTGCTTGCTTCTGTCCCCTCTTTCTCTATCTACTCCACGTTCTGCCACTATGGACTCGATCGCACGCACGCTCGAACGTGAGCTCGCGCTTGGCGAACACGAACACGACAGCGAGCTGCTGCACCGCCATCAACTGCACCCAGTCGCGGTCAGCGCGCGAAGCGCTGCTGCGAACAGCAGTGGCGACGACAGTCCGCGTGCGCACATGCTCCGCTCGCCGTCGATCAACGCGGTTGCGGTCGCGAACGGCACGGCAGGAACCAGCGCAACCGAGGACAACGAAGAGGAGGACGAGGCGTCGGCGCTGCTGACGCGCCACGAAGGGCGGCTCAAGGCCTCGATCCTCGAAAAGGTGCAGAGCGAGAAGCGACTGCGCCGTCTCTCATCGGTTGGGGACAAGGAGTCAGTCAACGGTACGTGACTACCGCTTCCGTCTGTCTGACTGCGTGCACTCGTGCGTCAAGTGCGTCGACTCACATTCGCGTCAATGTGTGCAAGCAGACCTGGAAGAGCTCTTTGAGACGCTCCCCGAGCCGTACGGACAGCTGTCGTCGTACCAGCGCATCCAGATCACGAGCGCCCCGGACGAGATCGACCGCGAGTCAAAAGACGTGTGCGAGATGATCCGCAAGTGCATTGAACTGCGCACAAAGTGGGTCGCTGTCAACGAGGTGCGTTTGTCTCTGTGTCTGCATGGCGCATTGGGTCGTTCCATGTGCGTGTGCGTATGTGTATGTGGCGCCTACAGTACTAACAGGTAGCGGACGCTCTCGTGTGCGCGCGCGCATGCGCAGGTGGCGCCAACTGTGACCGCAACGCCGCCCGTGAGTCCGCGGCAGAACGGCACGCGACTGCGCCACCGCGACGAGATCCCGTACGAGCCGCTGCAGCGCGCACTCGCACCGACTACTGCACACCGCATTGCAATGGTCGACGGCGTCGTGACCGTGTACGAGGAAGACGCACCAACTACACCGATCTACAACGTTGGGTCGCAGCAGGCATTCTACGACGACTACTTTGAGGTCAAGCGCATCATCAACTTTGGACCCGTGAAGACGCTCGCGTACAAGCGCCTGCAGCTCCTCGAGGCGCGATTCAACCTCCACACGCTGCTCAACTCGGACCGCGAGCTGATCGCGCAAAAGGCCGTGCCGCACCGCGACTTTTACAACATCCGCAAGGTCGACACGCACATCCACCACTCGGCGTGCATGAACCAGAAGCACTTGCTCCGGTTCATCAAGTCGCGCCTGCGCAGCAGCCCGGGTGAGATCGTGATCTTTCGCGACGGCCGCTTCATGACACTGAGCGAAGTGTTTCGGTCGCTCAGCCTCACGGCGTACGACCTGAGCGTCGACACGCTCGACATGCACGCGTCGAACACGTTCCATCGCTTCGACCGCTTTAACCTCAAGTACAACCCCGCGGGGCAGAGCCGCCTGCGCGAGATCTTTCTCAAGACCGACAACCTCATCGGTGGCAAGTACCTCGCCGACGTGACGAAAGAGGTCATGAGCGACCTGCACGCGAGCAAGTACCAGCTCGTCGAGTGGCGCGTCTCGGTCTACGGCCGCAAGCACTCGGAGTGGGACAAGCTCGCGCGCTGGTTCTACGTGAATCGCCTCGTGTCGCCGCACGTGCGCTGGATGGTGCAGATCCCGCGGCTCTACTTTCTCTACAAGAAAGCCGGTGAGATCGACAACTTCCAGGACATGCTCGACACGATCTTCGTGCCGCTCTTCGAGGTCACGCGCGACCCGGCGTCGAACCCGCCGCTGCACCACTTTCTCAACACGATGGTCGGCTTTGACTGCGTCGACGACGAGAGCAAGGCCGAGCCGTTCCGGGCCGAGCGCGGCAAGGCGCTCCCGACGCCGCAGCACTGGACGAGCGAGCACAACCCGCCGTACGACTACTGGTGCTACTACATCTACGCGAACGTCACGATGCTCAACGCGTTTCGGCGCCGCAAGGGCCTCTCGACGTTCTCGTTCCGACCGCACTCGGGCGAGGCGGGTGACCCGGACCACATGGCCGCGGCGTTCCTCACGGCGAACGGCATCAACCACGGCATTACGCTGCGCAAGTCCGTCGCGCTGCAGTACCTGTACTACCTCACGCAGATCGGCATTGCGATGTCGCCTTTGAGTAACAACAAGCTCTTCCTCGAGTACCACCGCAATCCGTTCCCGATCTACCACGCGCGCGGTCTCAACGTCTCGCTGAGCACGGACGACCCGCTCATGCTCCACTACACAAAGGACCCGCTGCTCGAGGAGTACAGCGTCGCCGCGCAGGTCTGGAAGCTCACGTCGACCGACATCTGCGAGATCGCACGGAGCTCGGTGCTCCAGTCGGGCTTTGAGCACGAGTTCAAGGAGCACTTTCTCGGCAAAGACTACTTGCTCCCAGGCGCTCAGGGCAACGGTGCGTGACTAACGATTGGACAGCGCTCTCTTTATGTGATGGTGACACTGTGCGTCAGAGTACGACGACGTACTGACGCCTCTCTTGTTTGGGGAATCGCTTACGATGTGCGTGTGTCGTGACTTAGACATTCGCATGACGAACGTGCCCGACATCCGCATCTCGTACCGCCACGAGACGCTCATGAGCGAGCTCGAGTTCATCCAAAGCTGAGCGTCAAGCGTCGAGTGGCGAGTACCGAGTATCGAGCGTTGAGCGTTATCCTAGACAGAGCGAGCGATTGGATTGCATCGGTTCGATGCGACTGGATCGAACCAGACTGGATCGGACGAACCAACGCTGTCAGCAGTTGGTCGTGTACGGCACTATGGCACCATACACGTGTCGTACACGCAACCTCTGCTTCAATGTGTCAATATGGGCGACGATCATGTATCGCGACTGCTCTATCTATCGCGGCCTGCTGTGTATGTTGCTCAGTATGCGTCGATACACTTGGACAGCAGCAGCAAGGGTTGAGCTCGCTCGCTCGTTCACTACAAAGGTGAAGCAAGCAGACACCACTCGCTAGCGCTGTCTGCTGCAAGTGCTGGTGTCGAGACTCGGCTACTACGAAATGTGGTGGCAGTTCGCTAGCTCATGCGAGTAGCAACTAGCGATCTAGTCATCTTGACAAGCGCTGTTGCGTTCACAAGTGTGGGAGCACGAGGGAGGCAAGGTCACATCGCGGTCCGGTCCGGTCCGGCTCGCAACAAGGACCACAGTGCTCCAACAGCAAGCAACGTGTGGCTGCGATGGGTGTCGAGTGAGTGTTCGGAGCATGTGCTGCTGCGGCGAATCCGCAAGAGACAGACAGCTGAAGAGCACGACGACCGCTCATCCAAGCAGGATGCATACGACGAAGACTCGGAGGAATACGACGCAAACGAGGGTCGAAGACGCAGCTGGTTGACTGGTGCAGCGCCACCCATTTGCATGGCGGAGTGATTCGCTACCGCAATCGTGTGTGCATACAGTGCTTGCGCACGACCGATCGAGCAAGCTTGAGAGAGAGAGCATGCAGCAGCGCGAGAGAGCGAGCGCTCCGAAGTTGAGGCGGCAGGTCATGTGCTGCGTGCGTGGCGCTCGGCGTCGCCAGCAACCAGCCAAAGAGCAAGTCAGCTGGCCGTTTTCTGGGCTATTATGAGAGACTTTTCGACTCGTCTCTTTTTTGCCCGCTGCGAGACTCTTTCCTCTGTGGTCTGTTCGCTTGCATTTCGTGACGCACGTTTCGCAACTCAATAGCATACTCACGCTCCTCTCTAGTGTGATCGCGTACGTTGAACTAAAAACGCAACGCCAGCACTCGCGCCGAGCCAAAAGCAGCAGCATGAAGGTCATACACGCCAAGCGCATTCGGTCTGATCGACACCAGTTACGAAAACGCCACTCAGCACACACTCGCTTCGTTCTCCTCCATCTCCACCACCGCCACCTCTATCATCACCATGAGCTCTGTCGCTACTGCTGCTCTTCGCCGTGCTCCAGCTGCTGCCGCAAAGCGCGTCGCTCGCCAGCAGCAGCAGCAGCGCGCTGTTGGCACTGCGTCCCAACACGTACGTTGCGTGTCTGTGTCGCGTCATGCATTGCGTGCAGTGCTGTACGAAGGCGTGCCGTGTGTTTTAGTATCTGTGTACGTCATGCAATGCTGCATGACGCAATGCTACATGTATGCGTTGCTTCGAGTCTTCGTGTGCAAGCGCTTGTGTGTGTGTGTGCATGTCTGCCATACACTGCGACCATCATGATCAGTCGCACTCACATCCACACTCGCACGACTGCTGCTGCGAACAATGCGCGACACCTAACAGTTCATGGACCTCGAAGACAAGTTTGGCGCGCACAACTACCACCCGCTGCCAGTCGTGCTCAAAGAGGCCAAGGGCTGCAAGGTCTGGGACGTCGAGGGCAAGGAGTACTACGACTTTCTGAGCGCGTACTCGGCCGTGAACCAGGGCCACGGCCACCCGAAGATCCTCGAAGCGCTCGTGAGTCAGGCGTCGACGCTCGCGCTCACGTCGCGTGCGTTCTACAACAACGTCCTTGGCGAGTACGAGGAGTTTGTGACCAAGTTCTTTGGCTACGACCGCGTGCTGCCAATGAACACGGGCGTCGAGGGTGGCGAGACGGCGATCAAGCTCGCACGGCGCTGGGCGTACGACGTCAAGGGTGTGCCCGAGAACAAAGCGCGCGTGATCTTTGCGAAGAACAACTTTTGGGGTCGCACAATGAGCGCGATCTCGGCATCGAACGACAAGGACGCGTTCGGCGGCTTTGGGCCGTTCATGCCGGGCTTTAACAGCGTGCCGTTCAACGACATCGCGGCGCTCGAGGCCGAGTTTGAGCGCGACGCCAAGCACATTGCCGCGTTCATGGTCGAGCCAATCCAGGGCGAAGCCGGCGTCGTTGTGCCGGACGACGGGTACCTCAAGCAAGTGCGCGCGCTCTGCGACAAGCACAACGTGCTCTGGATCGCCGACGAAGTCCAGACCGGCCTGGCGCGCACGGGCAAGATGCTCGCAGTCGACTACGACAACGTCAAGCCCGACATCTTGATCCTTGGCAAAGCGCTCTCGGGCGGCATGTACCCGGTCTCGGCCGTGCTCGCGCGCGACGAAGTCATGCTCACGATCAAGCCGGGCCAGCACGGCTCGACGTACGGCGGCAACCCGCTCGGGTGCAAAGTTGCGATGGCGGCGCTGAGCGTGCTCGTGGACGAGAAGCTGGCCGAGAACGCGTTTGCGCTCGGCAACCGCTTCCGCGCCGAGATGACCAAGATGCAGACCGAGTCGAGCGTGCTCCAGAGCGTGCGTGGCCGCGGCCTGCTCAACGCCGTCGTGATCGCCGAGCGCCCGAACCAGCCGAACGCGTGGGAGATCTGCTTGAACCTGCGCGACAAGGGTCTGCTCGCCAAGCCCACGCACGGCAACATCATTCGCCTCGCGCCGCCGCTCTGCATGACGGAGGCGCAGATGGACGAGTGCACGGACATCCTCAAGCAGGCGCTGCGCGAGGCTGAGCCATAGAGTGCGAGAGCGCGTGTATGAAAGAGAGAGAGAGAGGTGGAGGCTGAGCGACAGCGAGCGGTGATGAGGCCGTCGCTCTTCTCGCGTCGCTTGCTTCTTCCTCGATGCAGTTGTTCCTAGATCCGTAAACATTGCGAGTCCGCAGCAACGACTTGCTGCGGCACCACTGCGCTTAGTCTTTTGCATCGATGGTGTCTGTTATGTGCTGGTGCATCTCCATGAACTATCGCTGCCTTCAAGTGAGTGCAGGCTGGTCAACCAGACAACACGTGTCACGTCACTATCCACTTCACTAACACTGCGCTCCGATTGCAAACAACGTCGGCAGCACCAGCCACGCCCTCTGTTCATCTGTCTGTCTGTCCATCGATCTGTCCGTTCCTCATGCAGTGTGCACGGCCGTAAAATGGTCGCGCGGCGGGTTCATCTTCTGGATCTTCACGTCCGGGTCCTTCCGCAGCGCACTAGCAATGGACACACAACACATACACGACAGAAACCACACGCGTGACGTGCGTGAGACGGTCGTTCACACAGCACATAGCACCAACACAGCACACACGACCAACATACTATACAAAAACGCTCGCTAACCAGCAAGCACCCAACCTCCCAATCAACCTACTGCATCATCCATCCATCCATAGACATACCTGAGGTCGTTGGGCGTGACAAAGATGAACTGCTTCTTGCAGTCCTTCTTCGCGGCGTCGACGAGCAACTGGATCGTCATGTCGCGGTTCACCGAGTCCATAAACACGTCAAACTCGTCCATGACGCGAAACGGACACTCGATGCTCTCGCCGAGCGCAAGGAGAAGCGACACTTGCGTGTACGACCGCTCGCCGCCCGAGAGCTCCTTCATGTCGGTCACCTGCGACGCGCGCGAGCGACCCTGTTCGTTCTGGAGCACGGCAATGTCGAGGCGCTGGTCGTCGTGGCGAAACTTGAGCTTCCCGGCAAAGTTGTTGAGATACATGTACTGATTGAACTCCATCGACGTGCGGTGCGCAATCTCCTTGCGCAGGATCTGCCACACGGCCTTGCGCTCGTCGAGCATCGACCGCACGCGCGCGAGGTTGTCCGTGAGCTTGTCAAACGTCGCGCGCTTCGTCGCAAACTTGAGCTGCTTCTCGTCGCGGTCGAGCGCGAGGTCGTCGAGGTCCATGCCGGCGAACCGCGAGCGCTCGGCCTCGATCTTGCGCTTGATGTCGGTCAGCCGCTTGCCGTAGTACTCGCGCGTAGCCGTCACGGCGATGGGCTCAGCGCTGCCGCAGTGCTGCGTCGCCTTGTCGCGCAGCTCGTCGCACGCGTCGCGGATCGCAGCGAGTTCAGTCGCCCACTGCGCGACAAAGTCGCCAACGGCTGCTGCCTCGCGCTCGCACCGGAGCTCCTGGACTTTCATCTCACTCAAGTGCTTGTACAGGCTATCAACGTCGGTCTGGAGGTCGGCGAGGTCCTGCGCGATCGTGCTTTCGGCAACACTGAGCGCCTCGAGCTCCTGGAGCATGCCCTCGAGGTCCGGATTGAACGTCGACAGCAGCTCGTTCAGCTCGCTTTCGCGCACGCGGTAGCTCTCGAGCTCGCGGCGCACGTCCGCGACTTCGTCCTCGAGCACCGACGTGTCGAGCGCGTGCTGCGCCGCGTCGTCCGAGAGCTCGTCCTCGAGCGCGCGCAGCTGGACGCGGCACTGGTGCACGGCATGTGTCAAGCGGTTCACGACGTCGGTCTGCTGCCGCCGCGCGCGCAGCACGTCGTCCTTCTCATGCCGCAGCGACGACTCGTCGCGTCGCAGCACGTCGCACGCACCGCGCAAGTACTCGAGCTTTTGCTCGAGCTCGCGCACTTCGCCGTCGACGTCCTGGCAGATGATCGAGCTCCGGCGGCTGCCCTTGTTCGCAATGTACGCCAAGTTGCCACCGCGCACGACAAACTTGTCGCCGCTCGGGACGTACACCTCGGACACGAACCGCGCCATTCGGAAGCTGCCGCTCGAGCCGCGCAGCACGTGCTGCTCGGCGGACTCGCGGTCGTTGAACAGCAGCTTGCTCTCGGTGCTGCACACGTCGACGAGTGCGTTGAAGACTTCGTCGTCCGAGACGTCGAGGATGTTGCAGATCGCATGGGACTCAAGGACGCCATCAGCAAGGCGCAGGTTCGCGTACCGCCGGTGGCTCCGCTTGGCAATGATGATCGTCGCTTGGTTCGGTGGGCACTTGATGCGGCGCTTGAGGTCGTCGAGCAGCGCTTTGTCACGGCCGTCGACGACGAGGTAGCTCTGCAGCGTGCCCTTGAGCGCGACCTCGATCGCAACAGCGAGGTGCATGAACTTCTCCGGTAGCTTCACGTGCATGCCGAGCGGTCCGATAGGCGGCGCGGAGAACCGGTGCAGGTTCTCCTGGATCAGCAGCTGGAGCTGCGGGATCTTGTGCCCAAACACGGCGAGCGCGTCGCGCGTCTGGCCGCGCAGCCCAGTCATGCGGCTCTGTGCACGCGCGATCTCACTCTCAGCGTCGCGCAGCTGCCGCACGCAGTTGTCGTATCGCGTCTCCAAGTCGTCGAGGTCGTGTCCCGGGGCGAGTGCATGCGCGTCCTTGGCGCGCGCGAGCTCAGCGTCGAGGTCGTGTAGTTCACGCTGCTTGCGCTCAACGCGCTCGCGCATCTCGGCGTTGCGCTGCATGCGGTTGTGCACCATCGCGTCGTGCGCGCGGCGCTTGAGCTCCATGTCGCGCTGCAGACGCTGAACTCGTTGCTGCGCACGCTCGCGCTGGGCACCGAGCTGCTTGAGCTCGGCTTTGTACGCGTGCAGCGGGCGCCGCGCGTCGCGAATCTTGTTCTTCACGACCTCTTTGAGCGCCTGGTTCGCGCGTGCGCGCTCGTTCAGCGCCTCGAGCGCGTCGTTCTTCTGCTGCTGCTTCTGCTCGAGGCTCCGCACCGTCGCTGCGACCTCGGCAAACTTGGCGCGGATCTCGGCCTCGTCGCGCTGCTTGAGCCGCATCTTCTTCTCGACCTTCTCGGCCTCGAGTTCCTTCTCGCGCACAAACGACCACGCGAGCTCTTTCTTCAGCTGCGTGAACTCGGCCTCGAGCTTGCCGATCTATAGGTCGGATATGTAGTGTCCGAGATGGAAGGATCGGGTTTGGGTCCCAGATTTTATCAGAGGTCATAGGATGTCATCAGAGGTTATTTGAGGTCGCGAGAAGAGCGAGCGAGTGAGTCAGTCAGTGTCACCACGTCCGTCAGAACTAGCAAGCAAGAGGAGCACTCGGTATACACAAGCGAGCGACTACTTACGCTCTGCGCTTCCTCCCAGCGCTGCTCGGCCTCGTCTCGGAGCTCCTGGAGCGTCGCAATCTTGGTGCGTTCGCGCTTGAGTGTCGAGTCGGCGATCGCGCGCGTCTCTTCGTCGATCTTCGAGTACGTCGTGCGCATCTTGTACAGGTCCGTGGACTGGAGGAAGAACTTGTACTTGTCGCTCGGGTTCCCCTTGAGGAAGAGCTTGGCGTTTTCCTGGTCCAGGATCGCACACGGGTTCTCGGTCTATCGCGTCACGCAGACAAACAGACAGAGAAGCGTTCAGTGCCTAGCGTAGACAGAAAGCCGGGACATTGCGCGCTGCGACCACGCATCGACGCATCCAGCAGCAGCAGTGGCACGTACTTGGATGTTCAAGTGGTCGAGCATGGCCTCGAGGTCCGCCTTTTGCTTTGTCACCATCACGCCGTGCTCGTTCTTCAGTCGGTACTCGGCCGAGCCATCTCTGCGTATGTCCATTTACAAGAGTCAGTGCGCAAGTGTGTGAGGTGGAGGCAGCGCCTCGCGAGCGTGCGCAACGCACCGCCGAATGAGTCGCTCGACAATGATCTTGCGGCCAAAATCGTCGGGTCGGAACGCGTCGCTGCCCTTCGCTACAGCACGTCGATAGTCACAGAGAGCAACAGCGTCAGGTCCGAGTCCGACGTGTAGGCGTGACGTCTCGTCTGTCTCATTCGCCATCTCCCTATAGCAACAAGCCGCCAATACGTTGGCAGGACAAAACGTACCACCCGCATTGCGCAGCGTGATGCGCACGAGCGCGTTGCCGTCGTGGCCGTGGCGAATAAGGTTCTTGATGCTCTTGCCGCGATGTGTGCTGCGTGCGCTTGCGCCAAGGCAGATCTATCGGTTCCATGCAGTCAGCACCTCCAGCCACACATGCTGACGCACAACCATACCCTTACAGGCACATACATATACACACACGCACCTGGATCGCAGCAATGATCGCGCTCTTGCCGCTGCCGTTCTCGCCGGTGATGAAGTTGATGTGCGGCGAGAGCGTCACGCACATGCGGCGGTGGCACATAAAGTTCTCGCAGTAGATCTCTTCGATGATGCCCATCTCGCTCTCGCTCGCGCTGTCGGTCGCGTCTGCAGCTGCATCTACTGTGCCGCTGCTGTCGGCATCGTTGCGCAGTTCCGTGCGGTGGCGCTTGCTCGACGACGACGACGATGTCGTTGGATTGGAGCTGCGCACTTTCTTGCGTTTGCCAGCGCTGCGCGAGTTTGCGCTCGTACCTTCGTCGCCGCTCACTGCTGCATCGTCGCCGCTGCAGTCGTCGTCGTCGTCGTCGTTGTCGTCAGCGCCGTTCATGTGAATGTCGTCGTCTGTAGAAGTGGCGTCATCGTCGTCGCGGCCGTTGCTGTCATCGTCGTTGTCGTCGTCGTGGTGGGTCTGTCGGCGCTTTCGGCGGTTTTGGCTACTGCTGCCTCTCTCGATAGCGTCCGAGCCGTGGCGTCTGCGCGATCCAGCGCTGGTGCTGCTGTTGCTCGCCATGCGTTGCCGCTCGCCTCGGCGCTCAGACGGCGTCACTCCTCCTCCTATCGCCATTGCGTCGTCTTATTTCGCTTGTCGATTTGTTCTGGCGCCAAAAAGTGACTAGCTTTCATTGAATATACAACAAATGATTACATTTCAAACAAGTATTTTATATTCCATAATGGTATTTTATATCTCCAATCGGAAATGTACATCTCAAAGATGCATGTTACATTTCGATCAGTAACGTTATATTTCATCGAATGCAAACAAAATGACAGGTTGAGTCTTTTTTTGAAGTTGTCCCTTTATTTTACCCCTACGTCGATACAAGCCAAGCGTCAATCGATGCGAAGGAGAGCACTGGCTGTCGTGTAGCCATTCCGAGTGCAGACGTGGACGCTGAAGTGCGACGATGATCGCGAACTCGAAATGGCGACCGCAAGCTCGCTGCAGCGTCTCAGAACTCGATGTCGTCACGCATTTGGTGGCAGCGTCATGCGTTTGATCGATTGCGGCGATTTACGTCACCATGGCACTGATGGACTTGGTGGCGAGTCAAACGTGTTGAGCAGTGCAGTGTGCACTCACGCGCACATGCTACAGCGGTGGGAAGAAGAGCTCGGTCTTGAAGTGTCGCCCAGTCTTCTGCGTCTTGATCGCCCCGACAGGCAGTGGCGGCTTTGCGCTCGGCTTTCGACTCGCGCCAGCAGAGATCACGACTCCAGTGTACAGCGAGTCGGCAGCACCTGGTGCACGGATCGCGTGAACGATGTTCGACTCGGGACGACTCGCTGCTGCTGCAGTCTGCAACTCGACCGAGTGGCGCTGTTGCCGCAATCGAGCGTCCTGTTTGGCTCGCGCTGCACGCAAGATCGCTGTCGTCTGCTGCTTCTCTTGGCTCCTCAGATTCTGCATCACTTCGTTTGTTACCAGCGTCGCGCCTCGGGCGTCGACTGCGATCGCGCCTTGCGGAGACTCGATGCGAAGCACTCGCGTGGCGTCGTTCGAGAGCAGCCGATACGAAGGACGTGGCGCTGGAGTAGCTTCCGATGTCTCTGCTGCTGAGGCGTGAGTAGGCTGCACTCGAGTCGCGACAGCGCTTCGAGGCCGCGCTGGAGGAGCAGGCGCAAACGTCGTCTTTGGTTTTGTAAACTGGTGCTGGATGACGAGACTTGATCCGTGGCTGCGCTTTGCCATGGAGACTGCCGACTGCTGGTGGCGCGTCGAGTGTGCGTGATAGCGATGTGCGTGCGAAGCGCCGCAGACTGAACCTGCAACCGACTGGGACCGGAACTCGTCGGTGGGCTTGCTTTCGTAGTGCGCTGACGGGAGGAACTGCATCAAGTGCAGACGCGCACATCCAAGCGACGCTGCGTCAGCAAGCACACTGACACTGACGTAGACACCCACATGCTTGTGTATGTGCATAGCTCACCTACACGCAGAACGCACAGACGTCCAGCGGGAGGTGCTGACTGCCCTCGAGCTCGCGCTGTTTTGCCAGCTCGTCGAGGAAGAGCTCGAGTCCCTGGCGGATCTCGGCTTCCGCAGACGACTGCGAAGCGCGCTCGAGAAGCATGCGTCGCGCTCGTAGCACGTCCTGCATGTTGTAGCGGATGGATGCAGTAAGCGATTGTCAGCACAGCGCAACGGCGTCATATGCACGTGCGTCCATGGCAGCCTCGCGTCGGACGCACCGATGCAGCGACATTGTCTCGGAACCCTGAGCCATACCACTGGGTGCACAGCGAGCACAGTCGACCACTGGACACACAGCCGCGCATGTTCATGGATTCCCAGACGCGCAGTACGTCAGTTTGCCATAGAGCGAGTGCAGCGCGACCTCACACGCACCGTCGGCTCTCGGTCATCTCTTTGTGTCTCTTGAGCACGAGACGATGCAGACCAGAATTATTAGAAATGGCCGAAGTATATGATATATACTACGATATCCGCTACGACTCGGACAAAATCCGATCGACACATGAACCAACTACATCTACCAACAGCATGGACTCACCAGCAACACACACGACATGGTATGGTGATGCAACAGCGACGATGCGATCCGAGTGGCTACGTGTTGGGTCGCGCGCTCGCACTGCATTGAGCAAGAGCAAGCACGCAGACGCTTTTCCTATCGACAGTGACACTCGCGTCTCTCTCGTTTGCCGGTGCTGCGTCACCGCGCAGTGGCGTTACCACCTAGAACCGGTCGTTGTTGCTCTGCGCCACGACGACGTGGCCCTTCTCGAGGAGCTGGATGTCCTTCTCGAGCTGCGTGAGCTCCTTCTCGAACGTCTCTTTTCGCCGCACCTTGCCGAGCGTATCGAACACGACGTTGTGACAGAGTTTCTGGTACTTGCTGTTCACGTGGTCCCACTTGCTCTTGAGCGCGTCGATGAGCTCGAGGCGCTCGCGCTCGTCCATGGGCTCGACGCGGCCGCTCTCGTCGTCCATGAACGTCTTGTTCTGCCGCACAAACTCCTCGATCATCGTGTTCTCGCGCTCGATCTCGTCCTTGACCTGACCGAGGTACTTGGGCACCTTGCCGTAGTCCTCTTTCTTGACGTACTGCGGCACTTCGTGCTTCGCATGGGCGCGACTGCCGGGCACAGCGAGGATCGTCTCGACGGCGTTCGCAGTCACAAAGTTCTTGGCCGACTTGAGTCCCATGATCGGCTTCTCGTCGCGCTTCACGACCGACGCTCTCGTTGGACCGCTGTACGAGAACTTGCTCGCTTGTGTGTGCGTGTAGGATCGATCGAGTGCGTCGGAGGCGCCGCATGCAATGTAGATACAGATACATCGAAACACTCTGTCAGCACAACAGTCAAGCTGCACACGACAGCGGTTGCGCACGTACGTTTCTTGCTCGGGTCGACCGATGTCGAGCAGCGCTCGCCCTTGCGCGTGAACTCCTTCGGGTCGGGCTTGGCTGGGAGTCGACCGAAGCCCTTTGCGCTGCCGGGCTTCACCATGCGACCTGACTCGCCCAGGTTCGACCCAATGAGCTTCGTCGTGCCGTGCGCGCCGAACGAGCTCCCTGTCGGCTCGACCTTCGGGTCGTGCTTTGAGCAGTATCGATCGGGCTTGACGGGCTGCACCACGACTTTCGGGATCAGGTTGAAGATGCTCTCTTCGCGCTGCTGCATCGTGCGTGCGTGCTCGTCGTTCGTGCTGTCGGCTCCTTTTTCGATACGAAACGCTGCAGACGTGTGCTCTGACTGTCGCCTCCGAGCGCTTGATACACGTGCGCACAGGGCCTCGATATCGTCTCGACTCGCGTGTCGCTCGACGTTGGCACAACGCGAAAGTGGCGGCGTGCATCCCGAGAGGTCGTGTCGCGAAGCCGTTTCGCGTCGATCGCACTCCGAATTTAGTCATGTACTTCGTATATCTGCAATGTAAGCAGAAATAATGATACATCTCATATCATAGCCACACAAACAATGTAAAGCGGTGACCGAGTTGGACACAGTTTGCTATTGTTATGTAATTTTGACTTTGCAACTGCATACATTTACACAGATCAACTATATCGAGTTTGAAGCTGCAATTCATTGAGATTTGTTTGCTCACTCTATAAAATCGCATTGAGCGCCAGCACTCACACAGCACGCAACACGCGAGAAGCGCCGCACAAGCAGCAGCCGTAAAGCAGCAAGCAGCACGAGGTGCAAGACGCCGTCCGCAGACGATCACGCCCAGCATCGAGCTGATCGACAAGTGCGACGAGCCACTTGGTGAGCGCCACCGCTGTGCACGCGCTCGATCGAGACTGAGAGAGGTACAGAAAGCAGTGAGTACGCGATCGCACGCACGAGCGACCGCCGTTATGTTTGCCTGCAAGCGCAGCGACCGCGCGACGCCCGCACCGCCTGCATCTATCGCATCGCCATCATCGACTGACAACACCAACAGCAGCAACAGTAACATCACGAACAGCGACCAACATGGCGACGAGATGGCTCATTCGCAGTCCACAGCACTGACGCGACCAACGATCGTAGCGCCGCTTGTGAGCGGGTCGCTGTCGCTCGCACCAGGCAGCAGCATCGCACCCGACCACTCTCTTAGCACAGACTCGACAACGTACATGGCTGCGCTGCGCGAACTGCAGCAGTTCATCGCTGAGCTGCTCGACGTGCACACACTGTCGAGCGCGATCGAGTACCATGCGCACGCACCGCTTGCTGCGAATGCGCGCGAGTGGTGGCGAGAGGTCGAGCAGCAGGGCGCTGTTGCAGCGCAGCGGCGCCGGCGTGAGCCACGTCCATCCGCCACTACCGCTACCAGCTATAACAGCAGTAACAGCAGCAATGTGCTGCTGCGCGACGCAGTTGCTGATGCCAAACAGACGCTGCTCGACCTCGCAACGAGCGTCGACAGCAACGCGATCGAGCGCCACGAGGTGTTTGCGGACGCGCTCGTGCGCATTCTGCAGACGCTCGACCGCGTGAACCGCGCGCTCGCAGCACCGCTATCGCCATCGATCAACTCGAAGACGACTGCTGCGGCGCGCAGCAGCGTCGTGCAGAGCGTCGACGACGCGATCGCGTACGCTGCAGGCAAGTTGCTCGCGCACTGGGACGCGCTCAGCGACGAGCAGCAGCAGCCGTTGCAGTCACGACAATCGCCATTGTCGCCGCGACCGAGCGCGTCTCCTGCAGCGTCCGCTGCAAGCAGCGTCGCAGTCGTCAACACGCTGCTGCAGTTCAGCGGCGTCGGCGCGCTCCACGCGTCCCACGCGCACGTGCTCGTGGCGTCGAGCGTGCGACGCGTGTTTGCGCGCAGTGCGACGACGTGGAAGTGCGCCGTCTGCGCGCGGCTCTCGGACGCGAAAGGCCCGGCTGCGCCGCGCGTTGTCTACCGCTGCGCGGCGTGCGCGTTCAATCTCTGCCGCGAGTGCTTCACGCGGATACCGAACGACTCAGCGCGGCGCCACGCGCAGTCGCTGCGTGTCGAGGTCGCAGCAGGCAGCGCTGCGTACGCACCTGTCGTCGTGCACGACAAGCGGCTCGTGACTGCGCGGTTCTTTTCCCTCGCGTTCCGCGGACTCGAGCGCGGCGGCGTTGACGACGTCAACAGCAGAGCGCGCGTTGCGCAGGTCGCAGGCCGCGTCGCGTATGCGCTGCGGCAGCGCGTGAAGGAGCTGCCCGTGCACCGCACGACCGAGCTCGCAGCAACCGGCGCACTACTCGTTGACATGCTCGCGAACCCGTCGGTCGCGCTCGCAGTTGTGACGCACAGCGACTGCGACTGGTTCCCCGTGTACATGAACACGTGGATGATGGGCTTCCTGTCGTTCCTCGGGCCGTTCGTGCGCGGCACGAGCATCACCGACGAAGTGCGCACGAGCGCGAGCATCGTCGGACCGTCGGAGTCGAGCGCACTGCCGCTTGCGCTCAGCACGGATTGGCGCGACGGCTTTCGCGCGCACAAAGCGACGTTCCTCGCGATCGTGCGTGCGCTGCTCGCGCCGACGCAGCACCCACGCGTGGCGCATGCGACGCTCGCGTGGCTTGGCTGCACGGTGCTGTCGACGACGAAGCGCCGGCGCATGAGTCGTGAGACGAACGACATGCTCGACGGCTTTCTGCTCAACGTTAGCACGATGCTCGTGACGCTGTCGCTATCGAGTCTCGACGCCGACGAGCAGCGACCGGGACTGCTCGACGCGACGTACCACACGACGTCGTTTGCGCGGCGCGCATTTGGCGACAAGGACGTGCGCGAAGCACCGCTGCGCGACCTCGCGAGTCTGCGCAGCGACGAGTACGTATGTGCACAGCTGCGCGACGAGACCGACCGACAGCGCGCACGCGACCGCCGTGCGATCGCAGAGTACGAGCAGCGCCGCTGCCGCACTGGACCATCAGCAGGTGCAGATGCCTACTACTACCCGGTGCGCGACGCGC
>JAASGP010000437.1:0-19200 GCA_023334275.1 Globisporangium carolinianum | reverse complement strand
ACTTCGACGACGACCGGCTTGTTCACAAGCTCGATCTCGGCGCGCATGCGCTCGAGGAGCTCTTTCGATCGCGCTACGATGATGAGCGAGTACCGTTTCTCAGCGAGCAGATACGCCATTGCGCGGCCAATGCCCGACGACACTGAATTGAGGTAGTATGTAGCTGAGTGCAATGACTGCCGATATACATCGGAAAACGACAACATCGAGGTTCACCATGTTCGTCGCGAGTAGTTGAACGAGTTGATCGTTTGCACTTGCAGCGTGCAGCCAATAAATGATTACAAACGGCAATGATATTGTAAAATATACACGAAAAATGACCAACCGCAGAAACAGCGAAACCGGTACACACGTGATATTCGATGTCAAATACATGTTGTGCTGACATCTTCTTTCGTTATCTTTGAAAGAGTTGAGATTCGAATCGAAGTTAAACATGCCGAAAGTTGCTGCGTATTCTATGAATCTGTGTCTGAGGTGGTTTACGTTTATTCGCGTGACCCACATATTGCTAGTCAATCGTATGCAACAAAGAGTGTCGACTGAGTTTCATGTACTTCGATTGTTCGGCTCAGCTTTCGTTTTGGAGCAGCTAAAAAACTCAGGGGGAGGTTCCAGTTCTCACTCACTCACGCGCAGGACGCACTCAATCACGCACTTGCCCTCTTTCGGCCGACCGACCAGCTCCGCATCAGCAGCAGTCGCCGTCGCCGCTCGCTGCACGCTACAGCCGCAGCAGCGCATCTACACCCACACGCCAAGCAGCGCGCGCGTGTGCCCTACACACTATCTCTCTCTCTTTTCGTCTTCTCTTGCACACACGCACAGCACCAGCACCACCAGCAGCAGCAGCAACCATGCCGGAGCTTCACGTGACGCTCATCAAAGCGACGGACCTTCCAGCAGCCGACAGCGGGTTCCATGGCCACAGCAGCGACCCGTACGTAACGATCGAAGTTGGTGACGAGTGCGTCCAGAGCTCGGGCTTCAAGAACCAGCTCAACCCCGTGTGGCGGCCGGCCGAGCGCTTTGAGTTTGACGTGCTCGACATTGACTCGGAAAAGCTCAAAATCCGCGTCATGGACCACGACACGATGAACACCGATGACCTCGTTGGCTCAGTCGTGTTGCCCATCTCGCGCTTTGTCAAGCACGCGAACAACCCGGTCGTCGAGACGTTTGCGCTCGAGGTCCCGGAGGAGTTCTCGCGCCAGCACGTCGACGCGACGATCGAGCTCGAGATCTGCCTCAAGGTCGAAGACGACGGGCAGAAGACGCTGCACATTTGGGAGAACGAGCTCTGGGCTGGCGGTGCGTGGGTGCCCGCGAACAACCACGAGCGCAAGCACTGGTCGTCGTACGACCAAAAAGTGTCGTCCAACACGTTCGAGGACGTCGCGCCGGAAGTCCCGGACGGTCTCGAAGGCCAGGGCTGGGCCTACTCGACACGAAAGGGCGACGAGCACGGCTGGTCGTACGCGAGCTCGTTCACGGGACCGTGGGCGACCACCAAGTCATCGGGAAGCTACGCGCGTCGCCGGCTCTGGCAGAACAACTGCCGCCCCGCAATCGCATGCGAGTAGTAGTGCGTCGACAGTAGCGGCTGTCGAGCACGCCGGCACGCACAAGACGGAAGACTGACACCGACAGGCAGACAAGCATGCAGACGATCGCGAAGAGCCCTGCAGTACGACAGTTCAGAGTCCAGCGACGGCGGTATGGAGGTGACACGAAGGCAGCAATTGCGGCTCGCGGATGTTGTCGCAGTCGTTGGCGGCATTTATGCGCTGCGTCGCGAGTGTGTGTGGTCGGTCGGTCGGTCTGTCGGTCGGGTGTGTAGAGAGGTCGCAGGTAGTGTCGGGTCGGTTCGTGGCATCGTTGTCGTCGCCCGTGTGTGCATGCATCTCTACGCGTCCACTGCGTCATCCGTGTCGACTAGTCTCCGAGGTCTCGTCTCTAACATATAAGCTCAGAGCTGCTCGTCTCGATCCCCTCACGTGCCTCTATTGCTGCTACAACTGCTTAGATGATGCTACTTGTGTTGGTTCGAGCCTCTCGGTGTCTGAGACTCACTTGCTCTGCGGACGGACGGTCTGCTTGAGTGAGAAACGACATTGTCGGAACCCTCACAGTAGCGTCAAACGCGAGATACTGCTCGCACGAGTCGAGGCTGTCAAGATGTCCGACACACCCTCATGATCGACCACTTCGTATTAACGACGTTTGCGATAGGCAAATGTGTCTCTGGTATCCTATCGTATCGACTGCGCGACTCGCTACGCAATGGACGTGCAGACGCTGAGTGATACCGCCCGTTCACACTAACGGCCGATGCGTAGACCTAGAGCTGCCAATTGGCAGTCGACAGGCGCTGCGGCTTAGAGGTCAGTCGCGTGCGTGTCCAGGAACGCTGCCTGTGCCTCTTCGCGCGCCAGCTCCAGGATGTTCTGTATAGGCAAAGACACAAGCACATGACAGGTACAGCGTTCACGGGCGTAAGAGCCGACGTTCATACATGGCTCCACACACACACATATCTATCTGCACACACTAGCGTACCCGAGCGTCGGGCGCTTTCTTGATCGAGACCGGCTTCTTCTTCGGCGTGCTGTCGTCGGTACTGGCTGCAACAGCTGGAATGTGCACGTGCACGTCCTGCGGCTCGGGCTCTTCGCGCTCGCGGCTTCGCGTCTTGACAGCTGTCGTGTGCTTCGCCTGCTGCACAGCGGCCGAGAAACCGCTCTGACACGACCGCATGCGGTCCATCGGCGGCGTGCCGCGCAGGAACGTGCATGCGTCGAGACGCAGCGACGCGAGTTGCTCCTCGTTCACGATCGACGAGCAGTAGCCCTTGCACCCAGCGCTGACGCCTACGACGAGCAGACCAGCGGCGTTAGACCACAATCATGAAGAGCCACACAGCGAGCGATTGCATGCAACAGCAGCAACAACAGCGCAAGGGACGCACCGAGGTCAAAACCGTCCTGGCAGAGCGAGTAGAGGTCGGGGCGTGGGAGGCGCTCGCGCCACGGCGCACACTCTTGCGCCTGGAACGACATCACCTCGGCCTGGCACCCGGCCAAGCACGTCTTTTCAGTCGCACTAATCGCTTCAGCTGAGGCGCCGCTGGTGCACACGAGCGCCACTACAGCAGCGATGCACGCAGCAGTAGTAGCGACAACCGGCTTCATCGCAAAGCGTGACTTGTATATGTGCTTGTAGGAGTCTCTTTGCGTGTGTCTGTCTGTGCGAAAGCTGCAATGTGTTGCTTGCAGCAGCAGCGAGCGCGATCTGCCGCGAAAGATCGTTGTTGCCAAGAGTCGATGGGTTTCGCATCTCGACGACGCTTGGCGTCTCGAGAAGAACGCACATCTACAGCAGCAACAGACACGGCCGATGTTGGACAGGCACACAGCGCGCAGTCGAGTCGATAACAACGTGGCACGTGGTAGGAAGACTGTGACGTCTAAGCTCTCTCGTACAAACACAGATGACGATCGCAAAGTGGCAAGTGACGTGAGATGATGTATGCTCGTACTGGCGTGAAGGTGCGATGCGAAACTGGAGCGGTGTCGAAAAACATGTCGACATTGGGATCATAGGTCGACAAACAGAGCTGAGCAACAACGATCAGCAGTACATCGAGTCAACCCCATCATGCTCGGCATTCAGATTTCAATGTTACCGATATGGACTTGCCATCGACCATCCGATACCGGCTTCCGCAAAGAGCAGCCATGTCCCTCGTTTCCTTAGACTCAGCGCGTCCCGTGCGACGCGCGCCGCGGCTTTTCGCAGCAAAACGCTTGCACTTGAAACAGACACGAGAATCCTACGACACGTCCTTTCGAGGTCCTGCTTCGCTGCTCCACGCTGCTGCTGCTGCTATTCGTGCTGCCTAGTTGTTAATCGCCGACTTGCGCGCTCTTCGTTGCGCCTCAGCGCGCCGATCTCGACCCCGCTTCTCCCTCCTCTGCACCACCTGATTCCCGTTGACTGCTTGCTTCCTGCGTGACCACGACTAGCTGCTGAACGACTACCAGCTACGCACGCGTCTGTAGTCGCATGGAGACCAAACTAGCTGTCGGCGAGCGCAGTGGCCTCGACAACAGCAACGTCTCGAGCAGTCCGAGCTCTGCAGGCGACAACATGGGATGGCGTCGCAACCGCTTGCTGCGCACGACTGTGAGCATCGCGCTCGTCGTGCTCGGCTACGCGCTCGTGAGCTTTGCGTTGATCAACTACCGCCTCACGGCCGATCGCAACATGCTGCATACCGCACCAGCTTCGATTGTCGACCACGCCAGCGACTTCGTGCGCCTCGCAGTACGTGCGGCGCCAGAGGAAATGCAGTACATCCCCGACGTCGACGACGAGACTGCGTTCGACAATGATGCGCTGCTGCCACAGGTCGGTGACAATGTCAGCGACCACGATGGAGCTGCCACGCCAACAATGCTCGCACATGCGCTACCAACGCTACCGCCAGTGAATATGTACCAAAAAGGCATCGTCATGTGCCTCCACGACGGCATCATCGCAATGGGCGTGTCGCTCATCAAGGAGCTGCGGTGCCTCGGCAACACCGAGGTCGTCCAGGTCTACCACTGCTTCCCAACCGAGCTCTCAGCGCACTCGCGCGAGCTGCTGGAGATGGTGAGCACGCGCGAGAGTCCCGTGCAGCTCGTCGACGTGTGCACCGAGATGGTCGACTCGAACGTCCTGACGCTCAAGATCGCCAAGACGTTTGCGAGCTACTGGATCAAACCGCTCGCGCTACACCATACAAATATCACTGAAGTGCTGCTGCTCGACGCCGACGTGCTTGCGATGCAAGACCCAAGCGTCATTCGCACATTGCCGGGCTACGTGAGCACCGGCACGACGTTCTTCCACGACCGCGTCGTGAAAAAGCACCGCAACTTTAACAAGATGATCCGACTCGGCACGGGCGAGACGGCGCAGCGGTTCCGGTACCTCGACGTCTGGCTCCGCAAGTTCCCGTACGCGCGGTTCAACCTCACGGGCCTCCAGCCGTCGCCGCACTTGCTCCAGTCGCTCTCGTACACTGGCAAGACGTGCCACGAGCAGGACTCGTCGATGCTCGCAGTCGACAAGTCGCGTGCCGGCAAAGCGCTCGATGTGCTCTGGTACTTGATCACCGAGAAGCGGTTCCGGTACAAGTTCTCGTGGGGCGACAAGGAGGCGTTCTGGCTCGCGTACGAGTTTAGCCATGTGAACTATTCGTTTTCGCCTTGGGGCGTGAGTGCGATTGAGTCGGCTGCGCGCAACGACATGGCGCTGCACGACGACACGCTCTGTGGCAACATGGCGCACTACCTCCCGGTGAACGCGACGCCGCCCGAGCTCTTGTACGTCAACGGCCGCAGCTTGCTCGAAGCGTACCCAGTTGGCAAAGACAAGGCACTCAAGGAGCAGCAGCACGTCAACTTGTTCAACTTTAGTCCGCGGTTCGTAAGTCCGCGGCGAGAGCGTTTGCCGTGGAAGAAAGTGGCAGACCGGCCGAGCAAACAGCAAGAGTGCCTCGCAGGCTATGGCGCTGAGAAGCTCCCTGACGTGTTCTTTGAGCGTCTGTTGCGACGTCGCACGCACATGTTTGCGCTCGAGACAGGGTACCTCGCGCCATTCGAGCAGTGCGAGCATTCGGCGGTTGCTCGACAACCATCAGTCGCTGACGCAGTTCGTCACAAAGTTGGTCATGATGCGCTCAGCGATGATGTGCGAACGTCGACGCTCGACGCGGCTGATCCGAGACAACCAGTGCTCGCGCCAGCACATACGGAAGAGGGCGTTGAAGACTGAGACGGCTTTGACGACGCTTTGTAGATCGTAGGCGCCTGTAGCAACGTAGGTATTCGCATTAAACACTCGATTCCCAATGTTGCTTTGAAGCACGCCTCTGTACAATATAATCGCTTGCTCGATGCTGGGATTCAGTCAGCGAGCGAATATTCGTATAGTTACAGAATATAACCTGTCTATATCGAGTTTGCCAACAAGATTTCGATTTCCAGCCAATCATTGAGCGCACAATCATACCTGCTGAAAACGCAAACCACTAATATCGACAAATGCGATCGTGAAAATCGTACTATAAATATACATAGTAGTGAGTATCAGCTCCACACATTTCGACACTATCGCCAGACGCAGGACATGCTGCTGCGCGCTGTAGCAAAACGAGCCGCTACTGCGGCTGCGCGCACAGGCGCTGTCACTGCTGTACCAAACGCGCGACAGCTGCGTGCCGATGCAGTAGTAACACTCGCGCGTGCGTTCGCGTCGTCGTCGTCACCGTCGCGCTTCTCGGCTGAGAGCGTGATGACCAAGAAGGAGATCGACGCGTGCTACAACCGCATCGCTGCCAAGCTCGACAAGACGAACGTCGCCGTGTCGCACGAAGCGATCGACCGCACGCTGTCGTACCTGCAGGAGATCGGGCTCACGAAAGGCCTCGCGCTCTCAGCCGTTGCGATGCACCCACTGGTGCGTTCACGCTCAAACGTCAGATGCTCCTTTGTGTGCGAATGGGGCACTCATCACTATGTCTGTGCGTACAGATGACGGGCTATTTGGAGTCGACCATGGACGACAAGGTACGAATGCGTCGTGTAAGCCACGCGCACACGCGAACGCTGACACTGACTGTCTGAATGGGGCTGCGACGGACTTTGCCTCTGCGCCATTAGGTGAGCTGGTTGCGTGCAAACGGCGTGACCGGCCCATTGCTCGTGCGTGCCGTTGCACGGCACCCAAACATCTTGGGCGTGCGCGAACAGGCGCTACTGGACGTCAAGGAGTGGTACATTGCCCAGGGCGTCCATCCAAGCAAGGTCAGTTGTGTAGGCCGTGGCAATTGCGCACTCTTTTTGTGATGGCATGACACTCACGCCTACAATGTCTACATGCATGGACTGCTGGACTGCAGCTGCCGTTCCTCATCTCGGTCTTCCCGCAAGCCGTGTCGACGAGCATTCGCGAGAACCTCGAACCGAAGCGCGAGTTCCTCATCGAGCAGGGCTTGAGCCATCGCCAGGTCGTCGGCGTGCTCCAGCGCTGTCCGCAGTACATGTCGCTGAGCCTCGACTGCCTCGAGTCAAAAGTCGAGTACTTGGCTGCGCGCGGCCTCTCGGCCGATGCGATCACGAAGCTGATTGCAAGCACGCCCGAAGTCCTCGGGCTCTCGCCAAAATCGATGGACGCAAAGCTCCAAGCGCTCGACAAGCTGCTCGGTGGAACCGAAGCGACTGCTCAAGCCTGGTCCAAGAGCCCGCGGCTGATCATGTACAAGTCCGAGC
Organism: Globisporangium carolinianum; assembly: GCA_023334275.1. Classification (NCBI taxonomy): domain Eukaryota; phylum Oomycota; class Peronosporomycetes; order Pythiales; family Pythiaceae; genus Globisporangium; species Globisporangium carolinianum. Next base: position 11,878 of record JAASGP010000437.1, on the reverse strand, counting down.
AGCTCGCGCGCGCGTACACGTATTTGATTACGGTCGTCGGCATGACGCACGAGCGCATCGTGCGCCACATTGGACTGATCGCACGGAGCGTCGACCGCATCACGCGCCCGCGCTTTGAGTTTCTGTACAAAGAAGAGCTCGTCGACCGCCATGAACTCGCCGACAAAGTCACGTGGATCACAATGTCGACGACGCAGTTTGAGGAGCGCTACCCGGCGTTTGACAGCAGTGCGATCAGCGCTGACGCGACACGCAAGCCGCTGAAAGCGCACGCTGCAGGCGCTGTTGTGTAGAGAGAGCGAGCGAGCGAGAGAGCGAGGACGTCGATCGATAGACGAGCTGTCGATTGTGGTCATGTGAAGATGTGGTCCCATCGACTGACTGTCAATTTGGGACGTGACGTGCAGATGTGGCACATACAAAACGCAGATCGATTTTTGAGTGGCAAATGTCGTACTTAGTAGCGAACTTGGTAGCATGTCCTCGTATTTAGTAGGGAGTACGATTCCTGTGAACCACCTGGAAGGATCTGGCGATTGATGCGCAGGTGCTTTGCCACTCATTGCGATGCTCGTGTCGCCACGCATGCTACCTCCTCATCACTTTTACTCACGCGCTGCCGGAAGCAGCCGCTGTAGTCACCAGCTCTGCTCGAACGTGATTTGCGTGCTCGCAAACCTATACACACAGCCGCTATGGCACAGACGACCGCAGCGAATGCTGCCACGGCGCCACTACCAGCACTATCGACGCGACGCACAGCCGCTTGGGTCCTCGCGTGCATGTTCTGTCTCGCACTCGGGTCGATCGCGTCGCTCTCGACACAGCACTACGTGCCGCAGCTCACAGGCTCGCTGTTGACAGAGTCGTCGTCAGCAGCGCACTTCACGCCAGAACTACTGTATGTGAACGGCAAAGCGCTGCTCGAGCCATTCCCGCTCGGACTCGACAAGAGCCTGCGCGCCGAGCGCTCGCGCTTGTTCAATGCAAACCCGACGCACGTGACGCCACGGTACGAGCGTCGCGCGCTCGATGCACAGGAGCGCGCTGCGACTGCGTCGTTTGAGTGCATGGACGATCTCGGGGCGACGCCGCTGCCACACGCGTTCTATGCGCGGCTGCTGCGGCGCCGCACGCACTTCTTCGCAGCCGAGACACGATATCTCGATGGCCTCGATTCGTGCGAGCGCTAGTGTCGGTGCGAATGAATATGCGTACTTGTTTCTTGGTAAAGACGTTTGTAGATAACTCAGAATGTCTGCTGAGTTTGTACGCAGTTGAGAACTTTCGGACTGCTATATTCGAACAGAATTGCTGTGTTATTCAGATCCGTCTTTTAGCGTTTTATATATATTTATGAGCATTGCATATTATTAATGACAACGATTTTGGGCCGGAATGGTCAAGTGCTAACGAATTACATAATAATAATATGCTAATAGTGTGATGCAATGCAGTGTCACCACTCGACAGTTGACTGCGAAGATGGCGTTCAAGACGCCCAAATGGTGCGCTTGGGCATGCGGCGTCACTCACTCTCTCGGTCGATGATCGCTCTTACTTGCAGACCCACCAGTAGATGCACAGGCACTTACACTTGCTCCTCCTCGTGTTACGTGATGCGATATAGGGCAGCGACACCTGCGCGCGCGAATCGGTTCGCAAAGCTCCAAGTGCGCAAGGATGGCGCACACATCGACACGATTGCGCTCGGCGCGAACGCCTGCACGGTGCTCGGACGCCGCGCCGACATCTGCGACTACGAGATGCCGCACCCGTCGATCTCGCGGCAGCACGCAGCGCTCGTGCACGACAAAGAGGGCTACGTGAACGTGCTCGACCTCGGTTCGGCGCAAGGCACGTTCGTGAACGGCGCCGAGATCGCGTCCGAGACGCCCGTGACGCTCAGCGGTACGTGTGCGATCCATGCTACTTCACTTCGTTCGACTGTTTATGTATGTGCGCACATGAAAGAGTGAGCGCTGACGGCTTCTGGGTCCTTGCTCTGTGGCATACACATGCGCTCTGCAGATGGCGACGAGATCCGCTTTGGCGCGAGCACGCGCGTGTTTGTGTTCCAGAATCCGCGCGACACTAGTAGTAGCAACAGCGACGGTGCGATTCCGCACGACGTGCTCGTCGACGCACTGCCAACGAGCTTTGGCGCAGCTGCAAACCGTCCAAAGGCCAAAGCGGCAACAGCAGCAGCTGCGGCTGCAACTGACGCGCGCAAGCAGGTACGTGCGTATGCGTACCCGACTCTTTAGAGGCAGCTGCACATTGCTCTCGCTCTCTCGCTCGCTCGCTCGCTCTCGTTCGCATATGTTGCAGTTGCAATGCAGCAACTGACGCGCTTCGACATTCATCGTCTATTCGACTGGTTGCTTGTTTTGGGTCACAACTGTAGCGCGAAGCCGAGATCGCAGCAATGACAGCGCAGATGCTCGCAGCGCCAGCGCAAGCGCCAGTCGCGAATGTGAGCAGCTCCAATGAAGCCACCAGCAGCAAGGACGACGATGACGAAGACGCCGACGAGCGGGTCAACAAGAGCGACGACAAGCGCAAGCGCGACAACGACGCAGATGTGAATAACGGCAGCGACGATGAGAGCGACGATGACAGCGACAGTGGCGGCGCAAAGGACGACGTTGCGTCGCGGTACAGCATCCCTATGACCCACGAAGTGACGCTCGCGAGCCACACTAAAGCGATTGCGTGTCTCGCTGTCGATGCACCTGGCGCACGTGTCGCCACGGGCTCGATGGACTACCACGCGAAGCTCTGGGATTTTGCCGGCATGGCGCGCCACGTGCGGCCGTTCCGCGACGTCGAGGTCGACGACGGACACCCCGTGCTCGCGCTGAGCTACAGTCCGTCGGGTGACCGCGTGCTCGCTGCAACAGGTTCGTCGCAGCCGAAAGTGCTGTCTCGCGAGGGTGTCGAGGAGCTTCAGTTTGCAAAAGGCGACATGTACGTCATGGACATGGCGCACACGAACGGCCACACGCACGCAGTCACGAACGGCGTGTGGCACCCGCTCGTGCGCGACGAGATGATCACGAGCTCGCTCGACGGCACCGTGCGGATCTGGCGCCTCGGCGGTCAGCAGGCGTTCAAGAAGTTGCTGAATGCGTCGGTGCTCAAGTTCAAGAGCAAGCGCGGACGTCGCTGCGGCGTCACGACGTGCCGCTACAGCATCGACGGCGCGCTCGTTGCTGGCGGGACGATGGACGGCCAGATCGTGTGCTTTGACCCGCGCAAAGCGTACGCTGGCGCTGCGCTCACGATCCGGGACGCGCACGCGGAAGGCTCGGGTGACCTCGGGATCTCGAGCATTCGGTTCTCGCCCGACAGCCGCGTCGTTGCGTCGCGGTCGTGTGCAGACGACACGGTAAAGCTCTGGGACCTGCGCCGCACAAACGCACCGTTAAAGACACTCGCAGGCGTCGAGGCCGTTTTTGGTACTGCGAACGTTGCGTTCAACGGCGCCGGCACGGCTGTCGCAGTCGGCACGAGCGTCCGTCGCGGCCAAGGCGATCGTGGCCGCGTGCTGTTCTTTGACGTGCACGCGCCATTGCAGGTTGCGCCTCTTGCGAGCGTCGACATGCACGTTGACGAGAGCGCCGTGTGCGTCGAGTGGCACGCTGGGATCAACCAGGTCTTTGTCGGTAGCTCGAGCGGCGCAGTGCGCGTGCTGTACCATCCCGGCATGAGTACGAAGGGCGTGCTGCTGAGCGCCACGAAGAAGCTCAAAGTCCCGAGCCAGGACCTCGGATTTGCGCGCATCGACGGCCTCGGCCACGTGCACAACCCGCATGCGCTGCCGATGTACCGCGCCGAGGACTCGCGCAAGCGCAAGCTCGACAAGCTCCGGGCCGATCCAGTCAAGTCGAAAGCGCCCGAGAAGCCGTCGACTGGACCCGGCATGGGCGGCAAGATCCGCGGCAACTCGACGTTCACGCAGTACTTTATGAGCAGCCACATCAAGAGCAGCTTCCGCGAAGAGGACCCGCGCGAAGCGATCCTCAAGTATGCGAAACAAGCGCAGGACGCGCCGCAGTTTGTCGCGCCGGTCGCTGGGAAGATCGACGCGCGCTATGCACTTGCGAGCGAGACGCTCGAGCAGGAGCGGATCTCGAAAGAAGAGGAGGATCGCCGTCTGCTTGAGCGCTGATCGCAGCTTGAGCGTTGTACGTCGTCCGATGTCCGAGGGTTTGTTTGACGTCTATTGGAGAATGGCATCGGTTGGCAGGAGACGCGACGAAGACTTGGGATGCGATGGTTTGACATCCTGGTCGTCAAAACATCGTCACACATTTCAGGCATGCAGTTCGTCAGTCCATATCCAATGTTGAGTTATTGGCTCCTACTATTTCCCATACATATAAACAGTGATATGTGCTACGATATCAATTACTGACTCTCGACACATGGTTTGAGTGACTAGCTTGATTTCTGTATGATATGCAGAAAAATGTCGCTCCTGAGCTGCTAGAACTGGATGTCTGAAAGCGTGCGACGTTCATTCTTGACACGTGGAGCATTTTTCATTCCAGAATCACACGCACGACGCAAGCACGACGCGACTGGGAGCAATGGCGAAGGCTGCTGCGAAGAAGACGCACGCGCCGCGCGCGACGCGCATCGACAAGGACGTCAAGACGACGCTGCGTCATAGTCGCGTGCTCTCGTTCCTCTATGACCTCATGTGGAGCTACCGGTACTTCAAGTACCTTGCACTTGCACTGCTGCTCGCAGACGCGGTCGTCGGCTACCTCATCATCCAATACGTGCCCTGTGCGTGTGCATCTGCTGCTGCCACGCTTGCCTGTGCATATGCATTTGCCTGCTCTCTCTGCATCGTTGCTCACTTGTGTGGTGCGTGTGTGTGTCTGCATCGGCGTACATGAGCAGACACGGAGATCGACTGGCGCGCGTACATGCAGCAGGTCGAGCAGTTCAAGGCCGGCGAGCGCGACTACCTCCAGATCCGCGGCGACACGGGGCCGCTCGTGTACCCTGCTGGCCACGTCTACGTCTTTTCGCTGCTCCATACGCTCACAGACGGCGGTACGAACATCCGGCGCGCGCAGTACATCTTCTTATGCTTCTACCTCGTGACGGTCGCGACGGTCTTTGCAATCTACAACCGCGCGCGCGTGCTGCCGCCGTGGGCGACCGTGTTCCTCGTCGTCTCGAAGCGCCTCCACTCGATCTACATGCTCCGGCTCTTCAACGACGGCGTCGCGATGATGCTGCTGTTCATTGCTGTCTACCTCTTTGCAAGACAGAAGTGGCGCATCGGCTGCGCAGTCTTTAGCTTTGCTGTGTCGATCAAGATGAACGTGCTGCTGTTTGCACCGGCTCTCTTTTTCTTGCTGCTCCAGTCCTGTGGCGTCTTGCGTACGCTCTGGTACCTCTTCATCTGCGCGGCGATCCAGGTGCGTTCATGTGTGTCAATCTATCTATGAGTCTATTGTGTATCTGAATGGCTATACGAGATGCCCGTTTATCTGATACTTTGACTGACACTCGCTTCTGTTGCTCATATATGTGGATGTACGGCGCTTCCCTGCTGATAGATTGTCCTCGCCTACCCATTTTTGCGCCACAACTGGGTCTCGTACCTCCTCAAAGCGTTTGAGCTCAGCCGCGTGTTCACGTACGAATGGACCGTGAACTGGAAGTTCCTACCCGAAGACGTCTTTGTCTCGAAACAGCTCGCACTTGGGCTCCTTGGCGCCCATCTCTGCATTCTCGTCCTGTTTCTCCACAAGCACTTTCACATCGTCGGGACGCTCCGCGCCGTGTTCTACAAGCCACTTGCAGTCTACGAACCGTTCCCGATCCGCGCCGAAGTTGTTGTCACAACGCTGTTTACTGCAAACTTTGTCGGCGTCGCGTTCGCCCGCACGCTGCACTACCAGTTCTACGCGTGGTTCTACCTCACGCTGCCGTACTTGTTGTGGAAGACCAACATGCCGATGCTGTTCAAAGTCAAGTCGCTGATCGTCGCCGAGTTTGCATTCAACCGGTTCCCTGCGACATTTGCAAGTTCGCTCGTGCTCCAGCTCATGAACCTGTTCCTCGTGCTCTCGCTCTATTTCTCCGACGATGAACGTACCAAGTATGTCGCATATTTGGACGCCGATGCGCGTTTGAATCTGCTGTCGTTTGTTCACGACGAGAGCTTTGACGGCGCGCGGCAGCTCGCGAAGTACTACGGTAGTGTCACCGACGATCTTGCAGACGGCGCAGCTGTCACGTCGATCGACGAGCGCGAAGTTGTGCTGAGTCTCCCAAAGCTCAAGCTTACGTTGGCCGTTGGCTTTGGGAGCAGCGCGCCAGTCACGACCGAGGGCTACGGACGCCAAGTGCTAAAGCAGATGCTGGAGGAAGCGGCAGAAGGCATTGCAGCAGGCGAGACCATGGGCTCGCGACTCGACAAGGAGCTGCTCGCACAAAAAATGGCGGACGACGACAATGCGAGCGTGAGCAGCAGTGGTGATGGTGGTCGTGGTGCGACTGTAGGAGGCATGTCGTTGCGCCGTCGGGGCGGCGACAGTCCGTCTGTGTGAGATCGCTACAGTGGGAATAGAGTCAAGAGACATGTGCATATGCATTGAAGCGAGAACGAAGCCATACACGCATGCTTTGTCATTTCTCGTAGCGATTCCTGTCCAGGATCCTCCGTCGTGCGGCAACTCGCGCATCGCTTCGTGTCTTCGCATCCATGGCGCTCGTTGTCGAACGTAGTGAGCAGGTTCCGATTGGTCGACGATATGTATATTTTGTTTGCTTCGCTTTGTATGTTATCCAAAAAGCTTGCTAATGTTAAGTACAACTATTGCGCAGCTAATAAAATACGATAATGGTGTGGCGCACGCGAATCGAATGTGATGCCACTCAAGCGTCACTGGAGCTCGTTGCAAGCAACAAGCAAGCGCTGAGCGACGACAGCATGGCAGGTGTCGCGCTGGCGTTCGAGACCGACGATGGATCGCGCGCGATCCAGACCACAATCGACGTCGCCGAGCAAGACGGCGTGCGCTCAGCTGACGCTGACGTGCGTGCATACTACGAGGTGGCGCGCACAGTCGCGCAGATCCGCGCAGGCGGCTACCGCTGCGTTGCGCTACAGTTCCCAGACTCGCTGCTGCCAGACGCACCGCTCGTGCAGCAAGAGCTCAAGGTGTGTCTTGCATGCGTGTGGGTGTATACAAACAAGCCACAACAGAGCGAGTGTGTGTGAATGCTGACATGGCGCCATTCACTACTTCTCGACAGGACGGACTCGAGGACGCGTACGACCGCATCTTCATTCTCGGCGACACGTCGTACGGCAGCTGCTGTGTCGACGAAGTCGCAGCGCAGCACCTGTTTGCAGACTGCATCGTGCACTATGGCCGCACGTGTCTGAGTGCAACGTCGAAGATCCCAGTCGTCTACGTCTTTGGCACTGCGCCGATCGACGTCGCGCACTGCGCAGACGCACTCGCTGCCCACATTGGCGCGAATGTCGCACCCGAGAAGGCGCTGCTGCTGCTCTATGAACCGAGCTACCACCACGCAATGCCTGCAGTCGCAATGCAGCTAAAGCAGCGACTCGGTGGCGAGCGCAACGTGCTGCTTGGCGACATGCCGACGTTCTTTGATCCACTGGACGCCAGCGCACAAGCACCGACAGCAGACTCGCCGCACGTCGTCATTGGCGGCCAGACGATCGACCTCAGTAGAGTCGACAGTGTCGCTACTACCACCAATGATGCGACTGCCAACATCACGGCCGACACGTTTGCGATCGCGTACGTCGGCACCGAGTCGCCGCACTTGACGAGCATCCTGTTGCGCTACAGCGCGCTCGCGTGCGTGTCGTTTGACCCACGAGAGCAGCGCGTGCGACGCGAAGGCGCTAGCGTGAACCGCGCGCTCATGCGTCGGTACTTCCTCGTGCAGCGGGCAAAGGAGGCGCAGATCATCGGCATCCTCATGGGCACGCTTGGCGTCGCCAAGTACCTCGACGTTGTCCACAGTCTCCAGCAGCTCATCAAAAAGTGCGTTTTGCGGTTTGTATGCCGTATACATATCTACCGATATGCGGATGCCGCATATCATTGTGTATAGTTGCTGGATTGGACTGGATAGGCTATGTGCATATCGTATGCATGTACACCTATATACGGATGCTGTATACCCGAATGTACAGTCTACTGACTGACTGGCTGTATGCAAATCACCAGGAGCGGCCGCAAGTCGTATCTGTTTGTCGTCGGGAAAGTGAACGTCCCCAAGCTCGCGAACTACGCCGAGATCGACGCGTTCGTGCTCGTTGCGTGCCAACAGAACACGCTCATGGACAGCAAGGAGTTTTACAAACCGATCGTGACGCCGTTTGAGCTCCAGCTCGCGCTCTCGAGTAGTGGCGACGACAACTGGACCGGCGAGTACAAGACCGACTTTAGTGAAGTGCTGCCTGCAATTGCGAAGACGAGAGAGGCGCTCGAGTCGGTTGACGCAACAGGCGGCAGTGACGACGAAGACGACAAACCGTACTTTTCATTGCTTACAGGCACGTACAAGAGCTCTGTGCGTTCGATGACGACGGCAGCAACAGATGAGCCTATCGACGCGAGTTCGACAGCGCTGCAGGTAAAGAACACGCACTCGGAGCTGACGGCGTACCGCAGCGAAGCTGGCGAGTACCTCGCAACGCGCGAGTACCGCGGTCTCGAACCGCGGATCGGTGAGACACCAGCACACGCTGCTGTCATGGGCGCGACGGGCATTGCGCGAGGGTACACACACGAGACGTGAGTTCGCACGCAATGGTGCAATTGATTCTTCACGCGTTCTTTTTTCAGAATGTCGTTCTTTTGCTCTGTTCAGTTCTTTGTCTTTTGTTTTTGTTTCGATTTGTTGGTATGGAACATCGAGAGCGATAAAATCAAGGTTGCCATTTTGTCATGCTGTTGCCCAAAAAGGCAAAAGCACGCAAAAGCAAAAGCACCGAGATCGAGCGCGATGGACAGCACCAGCGCTAGCACCAGCGGCGTCACGGCGACGCGCAGCGAAGTCATGGAGAGTGTGTAGTAGCACCTGCACATGTGCCAGCGCAAGCTGCTTCGCTACACAAACTGACGTGACGTGGCTGTGTGCATACATCTGCGATTGCTGTTGGCACTTCTGCAGCCGTGTACGAGCTCTCGCGACTGCTCAACACAGGGCTCGACCGCGAGACGCTCGCGATCCTCATGGCGCTGCTGCAAAAGGGCGTGAACCCCGAAGCGCTCGCTGCAGTCGTCAAAGATCTGCGTCGCGACGCTGCTGCGTCCGCATCGTCCGCATCATCAGCAGCAGCTGCGCAGTTGCCTGAGCGCTCGTTCACGGGCAAACAGCCGCTCGCATCGCAGGATCAGCAGGTCAGTCAGGTCCGTGTACGCACTCGCTACGTCGCTCTGCTCTACGCATTCCACTGGCGCTGTTGCGTCTCTGCTGCACGTTGCATGACGCGCGAGACTGACAGCGCATACTCGCTATGTCGTTGGCTGCTGCTGCTGCTGTTGTTGTTGTTGTGATTTCTGCTTAGAAGAAACAACGACGTGCAGATTCGTAATCTCATCGTGATTTCGTTCGGATTCTTTTATGCACACGCACGCACTTGCGTGCTCATCCTGCCATGCACATGTCGTCGACCTAACCTTCTGACTGCTGCTGCTGTCGCCACCGTCTGCATCGTCTACTTGCGCGAGACGCGCGCCATTGCACGGGCCAACGTGCGCAAGTGCACGCACTCCATTGCTGCGAGCAGCGAAAAGACCACGACTGGCCGCAACACCGGATTCACAAACCAGTCGGTCCGGCCGACGACGTACAGAAACGCGCACTGCATCGCGACAATCGCTGGCAGCTGCTGCGCGCATCGCGCTAGTGCATCGAATAGCAGCACAGTTGTCGTTGGGACGTCGCGCGTGCGCTTCCACTGCGTTGTGCGGAACGTATGCGCAACGTCCAAGACCAAGAGCGCCGAGAGCGTCAAGCCATTGTGGATCAGCACCCAGAGCTGGCACGCAAAGCGCGGGTGCATGAGCGACGGGACTGCAAAGATGCTGCTCCACAGAATCGCGAACACAACTGCGAGGCTCGAGAGGATCGGCGTTGATGCGATCGCGTACAGCACGCTGCACGAGATCTGACACGCTTTGCGCATCGCAGTCGACTGAAACACGTCGAGCGTCACTGGTTCATTTGTACCTCCGGGGGCCGGCAAGCCCCAGCTCGAGAGCCGGCGCGGCCGGCCGTTCGGTGCACTGTGCAGTTTGAGGCAAACTGCGACGTACGCGACCCACGAGAGCCCAAACACAACGGCAGTCGAGACAACGCGCGAGACAAAGAGGCTCACGTGGTCTTCGTTGAGCCGCTCGCGCACGGCGTGCCAGTGCCAAAAGACCTGGAAGTACGTGTACGGGAGCCAGAACCACGGCTTGACCGTTGCGCCGCTGTACTTGTAACTCAGCAACGGACCGGGGATGCTGCCGGCCGGCAAGTCTTTGTCTTTGCACTTGTACAGGTCCCAGTTCAGCCGTTCGTAGAAGACCATGTGGTTGATACTGTAGTCGAACGGCAAGCGCCGAACAACAGCGCTCGAGTCCGTATCGCTTGAGATCGTGGCATTTGGATTGGCAGCATGGCCATCACTCGCTGTCGCCGTCGCATCGTCATCGATATAGAACAGCGGACTCTCTTCGAACGCTTCAAAGAGCCCAGGGAGGAAGCCCTGCGTGATCCCAACGTAGTTGTACTCGCGGCCCGAAATCATGAAGCTGTCGATCGCGTCCGAGTAGACGTTCCGGGCCGCGACGCTCGCAGGCGAGATCACGAGCAAGCTGTTCGAGTACACAACGGATTGGCCGTTGTCGACTGCGCAAATGCTCGTGCACGCAAAGATCTCGTCGAGGTTCCGGACCACGAGGTTCTCAGGATCGAGGTAGACAACGCGCAAGAGTTGCGAGAGCGTCGGGTCGTCCCAGATCACGAGCTTGTTGCGCATGTGGAGCAATTGAGCGCGATGGTCCGTGATGCTCGTGAGCGCAAACACGTTGGACACGCCAGTGCGTACGATCTCGATAGTCGGGTCGTCCTGCTCGAGTATGAGTCTGTGGGCAGCGCTCATGCCGTCCTTTGGGACGAGCACGAGCTTGCGAAACTTGGTCTGCGACTCGTAAATCGACCGCATCATGACGCGCGTTGCGAGGAAGAGCGCGTCGCTGTCGTCGCCGTAGTCGTAAAAGAACGTTGCGAACGCACCTTCGTGCGGCTGCAGCGTCTTGGAGGAGGTTGGCGATGATGATGCAGCTGCTGCGAGTGCACGTGGCGGCTGCTCCATCGCGCTGCTGAGCGACGCGCGCAGACTCAGCGCAACGACGACGAGCAGCAGCGAGAGCGCGAAGCTGCTTCGACCGCGACGAGATGCACTCGCTGTCATGGCCTGGGCGTGTCGTCTGCCTGCGACGTTGTGAGCAGCAGCGCAGCGCAGCATCGTGGCAGGTTGGGAGCAGCGTTGTTCCTCCGACTCCAGTGCGTGCGTGCGCTGTTGTACGACAGCAGTCATACAAAACGCCAGTACTGCTAACTATTGTGCAAAGTTAGTCGCTAGAGATCACAGTATTGCAATAGCAGAATGCAAGCTTGCAAATAAATGCAATGCACTCGTATCTGAATGGTTTACTACAAAAACATGCTTGACTATTGCACAAAATGCAAATGCAGACGAATCGCCAAGCTCCGATACGACATCCGACTTGACACTGGAGCACGCATGGTCAGCAGCTATACGACGCACATGCGCAGTGAGCGCACGGAGCTTGACACTAGACACGGT
>JAASGP010000436.1:0-19219 GCA_023334275.1 Globisporangium carolinianum | reverse complement strand
GCACAATTGTAGTACGATTGGCATACTCTTGGCTTCTCTCATCGAAACGGACAACAGTGTCGTCGACGCCAGCTATCTATCCACTACTCGATGGCTCACTCGCAGCTACGTGCTCTTGATATACGTTCGTAGCGCAAACGCGACTTGCGGCGCACTCGGTCGGTCCTCGGGTCGTATCAGTAGACACTTCTGGGCGAGTTCGAAGATGTTGCGCTTTTTTATAATGTAAATCGCTAGACAGGTCTTTCATCAGTCATTATAATGATGCTGCTGTAAATGCTTCGTCACAATAGAATATTCAGCATCAAGCGAGCTAAATATCGAGATAGTAGACTTTTGTTTTCGTGGGTTGTGCTGTGCATCAATTCGAGTCCATTCGCACTCTTGCTCTCGTCTCCGACACGTCCACGTCAGCTCTCGCTCTCTCACCGCCATGTACGTACGCCATCCGCTCCGTACGCCGCCCGCGTTACACCACACGTTCTCACTTGCTCACAACGCATGCTCCATGCTCTATCTGTGTTCGTCCACTCTCATCTCGCTGCATTCTGCAGGTCTGGAAAGGTCACGTTCAAAGTCACGCTCACGTCCGACCCGAAGCTGCCGTTCCGTGTGTACGTGTCTGTGCATGTTTCTTTGCGTATGTTCGTGTTGCGCTACGTGTGTGTATATGCACGTGCGTTTGCTTCGACCAAGTCCATCGCCTAGAGCTAGCAGACCGACAGCGCTTTGGCTTCCACGTCGCGTCAGCTGATGCTCACACGCTGTTGCTTCTTGCACATACAGTGTGAACGTCCCAGAGCAGGCGCCGTTCACTGCAGTGCTCAAGTACGTCGCGGAAGAGGTGGGCAGTGCAACCGACGGACGTGTCCAGTGCTTGTGTCGTCTCTCTGGCACATACACTCACATGTGTATGTATTTGTATGCGCTGCGTGACGGATTGCCAGTTCCACGTACCAGCTGCTACGAGCGCGATCATCACGAACGGTACGTTCACTGCTGCTAGCTGTCGCTCTCTCTCTCTACGCATCTACGTGTTCGTCGACTGACTGAGCACTCGACCGCGCATACACGTAGATGGCATTGGCATCAACCCATCGCAGAGCGCCGGCAACGTCTTCCTCAAGCACGGCTCGGAGCTGCGTCTGATCCCGCGCGACCGCGTCGGCGGCTGCAGCGCGTGCTAATGCTAAAGCGCTCGAGCCGCTTGTCGTCGCGTCTCGCTGCTACTGCATGTGCACGTCAACGTACACGCAACGAGTAGCGTCGTCCATCGTTTTGTCTTCATCTATATGAGTGGCCGTCAGTGGACGAACAGATCGACATGTGTGCACCAACGTATATTCACGGACGGATGGAGGGCGGACAACGTATACATCGACCGTCCTGCAGTCCGTGCGTGTACGTTTCGAGGGCGACGACAGCGTCGCGTCTCCACGACAGCAAGCGATCTATTGGCGATGACGGCACTCACGGATACGTCTAGAGCCCCTTGTTGTAGAACACGTGCGTGATCGGCGCGCCACCGCTCGCGTGCTGCGCAAAGCGGCGCTCGCGGATCGTCGCTTGGAGCTCGGGCTCGAGCGCGTCAACCGATAGCGCGCTCTTTTGTGGGAACAGCGCGCAGCACAGCGGCGTCGAGAAGCTGAGGCACACGCCTGTGAGCAGCACCGTGATCGGCGCCGCGAGCATCGGGAACTTGCGCAGCAGCGGCCGCTGCTCGAGATGGTTCATCACGAGCGGCGGGAAGACCATGCCGGGCACCGCCATGAGGATGCGCGACGGCACGACCTGCGCAACAGCCTGCACAGCAGCAATCTTGCTCGGTCCCACGACGTCGCCGTCCGCAGTCTCGACAGTAATGCCGCCGAGCAGCTCGCGCTGGCGCATGAGCGGGATGTTGACGCAGTTGGCAGCTGCAACGGCAACGAGCGGCACGAGGCGGCCGACCATGCCGGCGCTCAGCGCTGGCCGCTTGGCGACCCACTTGTTGAGGCCGACAGCAGTCAGGACCGACGCGCTTGTCGCTGCGCCGTACGCCTGCAGCAGCTGGTTGTTGTCCACGCCCGTGCTCGCGTTGCGGTTCGTGTAGTTCACGATCGAGTTGAACGTTTGGTTCATAAACTGGACGGGGCGAACGTATAGACAGACGTATAGACAATGCGTGTACACGTCGTGAGCATCGTACAAGCGCCAGCACATCGCTCCATTGATCACATCTAGCGCGCACATACGCATACACACTGAGACACGCACAACGCACCTGCCAGAACACGACGGCAGGCGTCGAGCGGTAGAACGTCATCATGCAGCCGGTGATGAGCATGTTGCCGGGGACCTGGAACGCCATGCGGCCGAGGATGAAGTTCTTCTCGCCCGTGTCCGGGTGGAACGCGCTGTCGACGAGCTGCTTCGCGCGCCAGATCTCGTCGTCGCTCATCGTCGGGTGCAGCCCAGCGCGGTACTCGGTGACTGTGCGCTTGGCGCGGTCGAGCTCATCGTCGGTCGCGAGCACGTTCAGCGGGTTCGTCGTCACGAAGAAGTGCTTGGCGCGGCCCACGAACGTGCTCTGGTCCCAGCGCGGCTCATCGAGGTTCGCCATTGCAATCGTCGTTGGCTTGCTCTCGGCCGCCATTGCGCTTGCTTTGTGCAGAGTGGCGCGTGCAGCTGCGTGCTGCTGGTGGAGTGAGCTGCTGGAGCCAAGCAATTGCGCTGGAACCGATGTGGGGACTGGCGTGTGTTTGCGTGTGCGGTGCCCACGTGTTGAAGTGGCGTTACTTCAAACGTACTTTGAGGTACTTCACAATATCACAAGGTACTTCACTACGGCAAGCTCAGCGAAGAGTCGTTGTCGTCTCTCGATGTCTGTGCGCATGAGTCGCTCGAGTCGGATCGCGCACTTGCCGACTTGCCCAGCACACAACACATAGCGCATTCGAGCACACATTGCGATGCCACGCATCACAGTTGAGCTGCTGCGCAAGCGCTCGGAGCACAACGACGGCATGCTCTCGACGCTCGAGGAGATCTCGCTGCACCAGGAGGAGCTCGAGCGCATCGAAGTGATCGGTGCGCGCTGCCGCAAACTCCGGATCCTGTACCTCCAGAACAACATCATCGAGGCGATCGAGGACCTCACGCACATGAAGGAGCTCCGGTACCTCAACCTCGCGCTCAACAACATCAGCACAATCGACGGTCTTGCCGCGTGCGAGTTCCTCAACAAGCTCGACCTCACCGTCAACTTTATCGACTTTGACACGCTCGAAGCGAGCATCGTACGTCTGTGCATGTGTGTGTATGATGAGGACATGTCTGCAAATGGCTCACTGCTATCATGGAACGACGTCACTATCATTATTAGGACCACCTCAAGCCGCTGCAGCACTTGCGCGAGCTGTACATGCTCGGGAACCCGAGTCAGTCCGACTGGCCCGACAACGGCTTTCGCGAGTACGTCATTGCGTCGCTGCCGCAGCTCGAGCTGCTCGACGGCAAGCCGATCTACAAAAGCGACCGCATCCAAGCGCTCCAGGTCTTGTCGCAGCGCCAGCAGTTTCTACGGACACAAGCAGCACGTGTCCGGGCTGACAAGGCAGCAAACGCAGCAGCAGCGACACAGTCGACTACAGAACCTACTGACTGCAGCGTGACCGAGTCGGACGTGATTGACGTGTCGCGCGACGTCGCAACCGACATTTCGCTAGTCGACACTGACACCAACAACAGTGCGTCATCATCACGCAGTGATGGCAACACGCACTCGCAATCCGCCGCCTTTGACTCGGACGCCAAAGTGCCGTACACGCCGGAGACGCGCCGGACAATGTACATGGAGCTCGCCGAGCAAAAAGCGGTTGACGATGCGCGCAAGCGCGAGAACGAACCGCGCACGCGCGACGCTGCAGCCGAACACGCAGCGACGCTCCAGCGCGCGCGTCATCAAGAAATGCACCACGGCGACTGCGTGCGGCAGTGCAACGACGCCAAGTGGCCGTTCCGTCTACGGGACGAGTTGTTGGAGGTTGTGCTTGAAGTCGACCTCCCGCGGTTCCTCGACACGTCGCTCGTCGACGTTGACGTCCACCCGACGTTTGTCTCGATCGTTGCAAAGAACAAGCTCCTGCGGTTGCGGTTCCCCGAGCGCGTGCACTCGGACGCCGGCACGGCCGAGCGATCAAAGGTCACGGGGACGTTGCGCCTGACGCTCCCAAAAGCAAACGTCACTGCGACGCAGAAGCTCCGGGCACAGCTTCATCGAGACGAAGCAGCGCAAGCGCAAGACGCTGCACGCACAGCAGGCAGCGCCAAGGGGTCAGCAGCAACGCGCACGCGGTCGCTTCGGAACGGCGGCGTCTCGCGTGTGTCGAAGCTCTCGGACGAGGTGAGTCGGTGCATTGGTTGGCGTAGCGAGTCGTACGCAATGGCTGAGCTGATGGGATGCTCCCATGTGATCGTGGCTGCTCGCTCCAGGTGCTTGCTGCTGCATCTGCTGCATCAATGGACAACGACAACTGCAGTCGAGCAGTGCAGATTCGCGGTCTCGTGGCTGCGACCGCGAGCAACCAAGACGTCGACGCACAACCACGCGTGCAGCTGACGCCGATCGCGACCAAAGCAGCAGCAGCAGCGAGGACATCCGCATCAGACAAGCACTGCAATGCAGTGAATCCTGCAGTTGAGACCGCCAGCTGCACGATCGACGACGATGACGACGCACCGCCACTTCTGTACTAGCAACGCACTGTCTGTCGCTGAGCATCTGTTGTTCGACCTCTACGAGGCTCGGCAACGCGCTCGTCATATCCTACAATGGCGTTGACGCTGCTGTTTTGAGCCATCATCACACAACATGAGGACGCTACGACAGTACATGCGATGCACATCAATAGACCTCATCCAACGACAGCGCTTCGCTCGCCATTTACTGCTGCTCTCGCCACATGTGTCTGCGTCTGTCGCTTCGGTATGGTCGCGTTGTGCAGTGTCAGAGTCTCAACAACGCCTTGTGACGCACACTCACTCTCTCAGTTCGTGATCACGCGCACCCCGAGCGCCGAGACGCTGTGGGTCGGTGCGTTCGTCGGTTCGCACATAAACATCATGTTCGTCGGCACGGCCATCGACTGCGCGAGCCACTCGACGAGCGCAGGCTCGAACGCACCCGTGACTGCGACAAAGTCGACTTTGAGCAGCGGGTAGATGTGGTCAAAGAGACACACAATGTCCTCAAACGCCGGCGGTGCAGTCGCACCGGACGCAGCATCGACAACGTGCACGAGCCGCAAGCAGTACGTCTGTTCGTTCCGCAAGACGTACGCGATCGCAGCGTTCAGTTGCGGCAGGTTTGGCGCTTTGCAAAAGAACACGACGGGCGTCTGCTTGATCGCTTCGATCGTCTTCGCGACAACGACACTGCCGACAAATGCACTGGTTGGCGGTGCAGTCACTCGTTCGCCACGCCGGTGCGCGAGCGCAAGCGTCCGCGAAACAAACAGCAGCATCTGGAGCAATCGCACGCGCTCGAGCATGAGCATCACAACCGCGCCAACTGCAGCCGCGTACATACAAAAGTACCGAAGCGCAGCAGCATCGGCGACAACGTTCGCGCCGAGACCGAGTGCGAGCGCTGCAGTGCAAAACAGCGCGTTGCGCCACGACGTTGTATGTGCGCGTGGCATGCGCGCACGCGTGACTTTGAGCGCGAGACACGCGAGCGCAAACGCGAGCAAGACCGACACGAACGCGAGCGCAAACACGCCAGCGAGCGCATCGACTTGTGCGTCGAGCGCGAGCACAAGGCTCGCAGCGACGCTGCAATAGCAGCAGATGATCCAGTGCGGCGTGTTGCGCCACGTGTTTGTTGTCAGCAGCACCGCTGGTAGTGCGCGGTCGAGCGCGAGGCGCTGTGCGAGCCCCGTGATGCCAACGTACGACGTCAAAACTGCGCCAGCGAGCACTGCAAACGCGTCGACGCAGACCCAGAGCTCGAGCCACCGACCCGCGCTCGTACGCGCCAAGTGCGCGAGCAAGACGTCTTGGTGCGCCAACACATCGTCGAGCGGCAGGACCGCAAGCGCAAGCGCTGCGAACGCAACGTTGAACGCACTCGAGAGCGCCCACATGTTGCGGAGCGTCTTGCGAAACACGCCCGGACGCTGCTGCTCGACAAACTGCGCCGACGCCTCAAAACCCGTGACGCTCAGGAGCGCCGCGCCGTAGCCGAGCAAGAGCGCAGTCCACACGCTGCCAGCGACCGTTGAGCCGAGGACCGACACGTCCGGCAGTGCTGTCTCGACCATGTTCGCAACAAACACGTCGGGGTGCTGGATCGCGTACACTGCGCAGCTGATCGCGAGCACGACGAGCGTGAGCACGTGCGCGCTAAAGAGCGCGAGAGCAACTGCTGCGCTCTCGTTCAAACCGACGACGCACAGCAGCGCAAACGCGAGCAAGAGCGCGCACGTACCGCCCGCGACTGGGACAGCATCCCACTGCGAGTGGACGTAGTTGAGCGCGGCGACGCCACACACAACGCCGGTTGCGAGGTACGACACGATGCTCACAGTCGCTGCAACAGCCGCCGAGCGTTTGCTCAGGGCGTTCAGCAGTGCGCTGTAACAGCCGCCGTTGAGCGGCACAGCGCTCACGACGTCTTCGAAGACGCTGCGCAAACAGTAGACGACGATGACAACGAGCAGCTGCGCGACCGGTGCGAGCTTCCCGGCTTTTGCGATCGTCAGACCAGCGGAGAAGAGCACGCTCGAGAGGATGTCGTTGCCGCCGATTGCGGTCGCGGGCCACTCGCGCAGCAGCTGCGATGGGTCGCGTCGTGCTGCGAGGTCCGTGCGGATCGCGTCAATGTCGGTTGACGCCGGCAACACGTGCTGCGCTTCGCCGCCAATGTTTGGGTGCATCCACGACGGGTGCTTGAAGCGCTGGTCGACGACTTGGATCGCAATCGCGCGCTGCCGCAACTCGGACGGCGACGTTGCGCTAAAGTGGCGCCGTCGATGATGTGCAGCGTACCCGCTGTCGCTTGCATTGTCGCCACTGAACGGCAGCGGCAGTCGCACAGGTGTGAGGCAGAGCGGACCTGAAGTGTGTGCAGTGCCCGAGACAAAGCGCGTGCTGTCGACATGCTCGTCGTTGAGCATCTCGAGCGTGAGGCCAGTGCTTGCGCTGCTGTTGCTGCTGCGGTGGCTGGACGTGCGCGACATGGAAGGAGTAGTGAACGAAGACGCGTGCTTGCGCGATGGAGCGTGTCGAGGAGGCTCAGAGCGGGTAGTCGTGTGCGTGGCGCTCGGGCATGAAGCAGCAGTCGAGCGGCGGATGGCAGGATGGTCTCGAATGGCGGCGAGAAGAAGTGTGATGGCTTGCCTCAAGTGCAGCTCTTGCAGCAGTTATGCTGTTACAGGGTGTGCATTTCGCCGCTCATCACAGCTCTCCCAGTCAGTGTCTCGAATGAGACAGTGCAAACTGACATCAGCATGCATTTCGATAGTATTTGTGGAAATGACGACTGGATGCCTTTCCACGTATTACGGCTGCGAGGAATCGCACATGCATACGCTTGTTTTGCATTGCCTGTTGCAATCCGTTGTTATCGATTATCATACCACACAGGAAAGACGAAAAAGAACACCAATGCGGCACATTCAGTGGCTAGCTGAGTATGTTGTAGTACAAGTGTGAGACAACACGACATTAATCAGTGCTCGCTCTTGCTAGTTAACAATCTCGATTGAAACCAAAAGACGAATTGTATTGTGTCGCGGTTGTTCTATATGACGTCGACTCCTTTCTGACTCATTATATTCGTAATGTTCTTTGCTACATACAAAAGATACATAAGTTAGACATAATCTTCTTAGTATCAGCAAGGTCAATGACAATATATACAAGGAACGTATGCCTTACGACTCGCCGCCGTTGATTTTTTCCTTTTGATCGACTTGGCCACGACTTTAGATCTTTTTTATCCTGTAAGCTCTTGAGATGACGGCACGAGCGCACCTTCCAGTCAAGAACGCGTCTGCTCTACTATATATGCAGTTGGCGATTAGTCGATGAAGAGGGGTGTATCGAGGCTCTAGCTATTCGTTAATAGATATCCCGTTTCGGTTACAACATCGTAGCCAATACCATCGTAGCCATTGTAATTTTGAATCCGGTTATAGCTGATCAGTTTTGTAGAAATTATGGAACACGTTATGTCTGTCTCCCATATCTTGGTTAATTGTAGCTCGATACGAGTATCGAATAGAGCAATGCGGATGACTTATATAAATGTGCTGAGCATTAACAGGAATCGAACTTGCAATACATCTTCGTGTTTTCTCCTTCATTACGCCCATTACCGCTTAGATCGTCGGATCATTTGAATTGCACGTGTAACGGGATGTACGGTGAGCTATAGAGTGAACACAGCATTTATTGTTATACCTCTCTCGTATAGTCATATATTATTTTGATACATACTTTGTCTAATATTTGATCTGTTTGATTCGTAAAATAACTGATGAGTTGACCTTTCAAGTAAGTAGTTTTGATCACCTCATAAAGGCTAGGCGACATCTGCAGTAATGTTTCGCAATATGTCGCAACCAATTGCAGCCGCACAACCTGTTGCCATCCAAGCAAGCGAGCAGATCCGGTCATCGCGCCGGCTGCTGCATTCGCGCTCGCACTCCACTCGGCAGCATCGTTGCTACTATCGCCACTTGATCGCCATGGCCGCCGCTGGCAGCGCCGAGGCCAAGAAGCTCGCAGATGCGATGCGCAAGACGCTCAATCTGCCGCACACGACGTTCCCAATGCGCGCAAACGCTGCGGTGCGCGAACCTGAGCTGCACGCGCGCTGCGTGACGCACGTCTACGAGACGCAGCGCACAGGACGCAAAGACGCCGAGCTGTTTGTGCTGCACGACGGTCCGCCGTTCGCAAACGGAAGCCTGCACATGGGCCACTTGATGAACAAAGTGCTCAAAGACATCATCAACCGGTACAAGCTCATGCGCGGTCATCGCATCGAGTACATCCCCGGGTGGGACTGCCACGGCCTCCCGATCGAGATCAAAGCGCTCGAGCGCCTCAAATCCGACGCGGATCGACACGACCTGACGCCATCGCAGGTGCGCACGCTCTCGCGTGAGCTCGCGAACACCGCGATCGCCGAGCAGAAGCGCGACTTTGCGCGCTGGGGCGTGCTCGCCGACTGGTCCGAGCGCGTCGGCAGTCGCTACGTGACAATGGACCCGCTGTACGAAGCGAAGCAGTACGACGTCCTGAAGCGCATGGTCGCGGACGGCCTTGTGTTTCGCGGCTTCAAGCCCGTGTACTGGTCGCCATCGTCGCAGACTGCGCTTGCCGAGTCCGAGCTCGAGTACGTCGACGACCACGTGTCGCATGCTGCGTACGTCCGCTTTGGCCTTCGAACGTGCGAACGTAGCGGTGCAAGCGCCGTGCTCAGTAAGTACCCGGACGTTGCAGCGGTCATCTGGACCACGACGCCGTGGACGTTACCAGCGAACATGGCGCTGTGTGTGAATGCGTGTGTCGCATACAGCATCGTCCAGCAACGATCGACTGGCGCGCACTTCCTCGTCGCGTCCGACCTTGTGCCGGCATTTGCATCGACGCTATCAGCAGTAGCTACTGGCGATACCGACACTGCGAACTTGACGACACCGCCAGCTGACGATGTTGTTGTCTGCGAGACGCTGTTTGGCGCAGCGCTCGCAGGCGCGACGTTCACGCATCCGCTCGAGGACCGCGCGTCCGTTGTGCTCGTTGGCGACCACGTGACGACTGACGCTGGCACGGGCATTGTCCACACTGCACCCGGCCACGGACAGGACGACTACTTCGCTTGGCTCGCGCACCACGGCGGGTCGCTCGAGCAAGCGCCAGAGATCCGGTGCCCGATCGATGCGCGCGGTCACTTCACAGACGACGCCGGTGCTGACTTGGCGGGTCTCGACATCCTCGCGGACGGTACGCACGCCGTGCTGAAGCAGCTCGAAGCCTCTGGCAGTTTGTTGTCGGTTGCAAAGTACAAGCACCGGTACCCGTACGACTGGCGCACGAAGCAGCCAGTCGTCCTGCGCGCAACAGCGCAGTGGTTTGCAAAGCTCGACGCACTCCATGCAGCCGGCAAGACGGCGTTGGCGACCGACGTCGAGATGTTTCCAAAGAGTTCGCGCCGTCGCCTCGACGCGACGCTCGAGAGCCGGAGCGAGTGGTGCATCTCGCGCCAGCGCGCGTGGGGCTTGCCGATCCCCGTGTTCTACGACGTGAAGACAAACGAGCCGCTCATGACCGCCGAGTCGATTGCGCACCTTCAGGATCTTGTGCGTACGTATGCGACGAGCGACGGGCGTAAAGGCTCGGACTGCTGGTGGGACTTGTCGGTCGCCGAGCTCTTGCCACCGGCGCTGAAGCACCGCGCAGGCGAGTTCCGCAAAGGCCTCGACACGCTCGACGTCTGGTTTGACAGCGGCAGTAGCTGGCACGCTGTGCTATCGGACGTAGTAGCTGGTCACCCCAAGCGCGCAGACGTCTACCTCGAAGGCTCGGACCAGCACCGCGGGTGGTTCCAGTCGTCACTGCTGACATCCGTGGCGATGCAGCAAGTGGCGCCGTACAAGCACGTGATCACGCACGGCTTTACGCTCGACGAGCGCGGTCTCAAGATGTCCAAGTCGCTCGGTAACACGCTCGTGCCGCGCGACTTTATCGACGGCTCGACGCTGGCCGTACCGATCGGTAAGCCCAACAAAGCCGGCAAGTCCAAGACGAAAGACGTTAAAGTGCCAGCGTACGGCGTGGACGTGCTCCGGTACTGGGTCGCAACGACCGACTACAGCGGCGACGTGAGCGTCGGACCGACGGTCATCGCAAAAGTGAGCGATGCACTCCGTAAAGTACGCAACACAGCACGGTTCCTGCTTGCGAACCTAAACGATTTCGACCCCACGACCGACGCGGTGCCGTACGCCGAGCTCCCGAGCGTCGACCAGTACATGCTCCACGTGCTCGCGCAGCTCGCTACGACTGTGACCGACGGCTACGACACGTACGCGTTCAACAAAGTGCAGCACGCGCTTGCGCACTTTCTCTCGACCGACCTCTCGGCGTTCTACATGGAAGCGAGCAAAGACCGACTGTACTGCGACGCAAAGACGAGCGCAAGCCGCCGTGCCGCGCAGACCGTGCTCTACCTCACGCTGCAGTCGCTCTCGCGCGCAATTGCACCCGTTGCGTGCCACACAGCCGAAGACGTTCGCTTGCACTTTGAAGCGCAAGTGCGCAGTCAAGGCGACGCAGCCAAGTTCGCACTCGACGACGTCCCCGGTAGCATCTTTCTCGACAATGGCTGGCTGCCAAGCGCCCACGAGTGGACGTCGCCAGCGCTCGCCCACGACTGGCTGGCGATTCGCCAGTTGCGGCTCGAAGTGAACCGCGTCGTCGAGCAGATGCGCGCTGCCCAGGCGCTCGGGAGTCAGCTCGCATGCAACGTGTTTGTTGTCTCGACCGACCCGCGCGTGCACGCACTGCTCGCGCCGTTGGTGCCTGCTCAGGCGCTCGAGAACGTTCTGCTGTGCTCAGGCGCGTACGTTGTCGAAACGGTCGACGACATCGATGCGATCGACGCAACGCTGCGCGCCGACAGCTTTGGCGGCGACGTCGTGACGCTCGCGCACGGCGACGACACGCTCGAACTGACGCTCGTTGTCACGCGTGCACGTGGTCACAAGTGTCCGCGGTGCTGGAAGTTTGCACCGGAAGTCGATGCGGCGGAGACGCAGCTGTGCCGCCGCTGTGCCGACGCAACGCAGCTTGCAAATGTCGCCGACCTTGCGCGGTCGCTCGTGCAGGACGAGTAGAGGAAGTCGCAATACGATGCGATGAGTGATAGACATTGCGATAGACGTGCGTTACATGAAGCACTGCATGGATGGCGGACACACACGCGCACACGCTGGTGCCGCTGGTCAGCTCTTAGCCGCAGACCAGTTGAAACTGATCTGGGAGCCAATCGTTACCACCTCGCCTCTTTGCCTCTACTGAGCAGCCGCTCACTCTCCATCTTTCTTCGTCTCGGGCACAAGACCATCCGTCGCACTCACGACACGAGCACCTGCAGCAGTTCTGCATGTATGCCGTGAGTGCGTGGGTCGCGCAGATGTGATCAGCTCTTGTGTTGACGCATCATAGGTAGACACATCCAACACTGTTCGTAACAGGATGCGTGTTGCTGTGTGATCAGAGCAAAACCTGCGCAAATGAATATGCAACAATGCAGTCTTCTCACATTCAAGTTGCTTGTCATTTTGTGCTGCTTGCAAATCACATTGGCAAAACGATCATTCCAGCTCTCGCTCCCTCCTTAGCAAGCGCACCGCGCAAACTCCACAGCGCACACGAGCTGCTGCCCGACGCACGCACTTCCCCTCTACGTTACGCACTTGACAGCAGACATGGCTGCTCCGTTCGACCTCGAGAGCGAGCAGAAGCGCCTGAGCGCGCTCTTTGCAGACGTCAATGGTGCTTCGCAGACACTGCATGGCGGCTTCCTCCGCGTCGACGCCGCCGCCACCACTGACGCCAGTCCTGTCGATGCGCAGGTACAGCTTATCTGGAGCAAGAAAGACCTCGTGAACAACACGACGCAAAAGTACCACGTGCAGCACCACGTGCACGACGTGCATGGCGACCAGCCGTCCGTGCACCGCGGGATCTTCCCATCGAGCTACGATGTCGCTCTGACGTCCGTGTCGCCATCCAAGCGCTTTGTCGTGACGCTCAAGCTCGAAAAGAGCACTAGCGACAAAGCATCATCTGCACCTGAAGGCGTGTTCTCGCTCTATGAAGACTCGCGGCTCATCACGACGTTTCGGACGTCCACGAGCGTCCACGGCGCGATCTACGTCGGCGAGCGCGAAGGCGGCCTTGCGTGGTCGCACGACGAGCGCCGCGTTGCGTACGTCGCAGAGCGCAAAGCTCCCGAGTCCGCGCCGTTCTGGAGCAACGTCAACTCTACCAAAACGGATAGTAAGACAGATAGCACTGCCAAGACCGTGCGGCCAGGCGACAAGTACGTCCAGAGCGACGACTGGGGCGAGCAGTACGTTGGCAAGAAGACCGGTGCGATCTTCATTGCGACGCTCGCAACGGGCGTTATTGAAGCCGTCAATGGCATTCCAGAAACCGTCACGTGCGCCGACGTCGCGTTCACGCCACAGGACGACGGCCTCGTGTTTGCTGGCACCGCGACCGACAGTCCAAAGCGTCTCGGGATCATCTACTGCTTTAACCGACCGAGTGCGCTGTATTTTGTAGAGCTCCCCCGCAAGGATGCCACTAGTGACAAACCAGAGCCAGTTGCTGTCAAGCTCGCGTTTGAAGCTGTTGATGCTGCCGCCAAGCAGATCGCAACGATGCGCAGTCCGCGGTTCTCGCCCGACGGCCAGTCGCTCGCGTTCCTCGCGACGCGCGACGTCGTGACGCACAACACGTGCTCGCTGCTCGCCGTGCTCGACTGGCAGACAAAGCGCGTGCAGACGGTCATTGACATTGTCGACAAGCCAGTGTGTGACACTGCAGCTGACAATCCAACAGCAGCGTTCAACGGTCTCTTTACGAACACGCTGCGGCGCGACGCGTGGTCGTCCGACAGCCGTCGCCTGTTCTTTGATACGCAAGTTGGTCCGCGCAGCGTCTGGAAGTTTGTGGATGTCACAAACCGTCAAATTGTAACACCACAGTACGTCCACAGTGTTGTTGACAAATCGCCACACAGCGTTGGTGTCGAGACGATTCTCGACATTGCGAGCGACAACGTGCTGCTCGTGTCGGTCGCATCGCCCGTGCAGCCACCGAGCGTGTATGTCGTCACGATCGACGCAGCGACTGGCGCGTACGTGCATGCGCCGATTGCCGTCGAGCAGCAGCAGCAGCAGACGCAGCAATTTGTCAGTGCGTGGCACGTCGTGTCGATCCCGACAAGCGTAACGGACGACCGAGTGGCCGACCATTCGTTTCAAATTGAAACACCAGCAGACGCGCTGTTACAAACCGAGCACGTCTTGCTGCCATCTGTAACAAGCGACACGGCCTTTGACGCGACGGTGCTGCTACCATTGGGTCCACCACCGACTGCTGCTGGCTTTCCTGTGTTGCTCGACCTCCATGGCGGGCCACATGGCAACTCGCCTGCAACGTATCGCGTGCTGTACGCGTTCTTTGCCGCGCTCGGCGTCGCGGTCGTGACCGTCAACTACAGAGGCAGCACGGGCTACGGCCGCGAAGCACTCGAGTCGCTCGTCGGCAAAGTCGGCGTTCAGGACGTCTTGGACTGCCACTATGGCCTGCAGCATGTACTCGCAACTGCTGGCTTGCCGCTCGACGCCACGCAGCTGCATTGTTCGGGCGGGAGCCACGGCGGGTTCCTCGTGTCGCACCTCATTGCGACGTTCCCGACTACCTACCGCTCGACCGTTGCGCGCAACCCAGTGACGAACATTGCGAGCATGTTCTATCTCACTGACATTCCCGACTGGACGCTCGGCGCAACGGGCGTCGCGCGCTTCGAGTCGATTTGCACGACGCAAGCGCTGCAGCACAGCCAAACAGTGTTGCCGACGCTCCCACCGGCGGTGCGGCTCGCAATCCTCGCGAAGCTCTGGCAGCACTCGCCAGTTGCGCACGACCTCGCACACGTGCAGACGCCCGTGCTGTTTGGCATTGGTGGCGCCGACCGGCGCGTCCCGCCGAGCCAGGCGCTTGAGCTGCGCGACTCGCTTGCTGCGCTCGGCGTCGAGACGCGCTTGCTGTGGTACCCCGACGACTGCCACCCGCTCGACTCGGTCCAGGCGTTCGGTGACTTTAGCGTCAACTGGGCGATCTGGGTCTTGCAGCACATGTCGTAGACGTAGCTGCTGGTGAGATACACGGCTGGCTGGGTGACGATGACGGTGTTTGCTGCGTCTTTGTAGTGGCCTCGTCGCCGTGAGAGCTGCAGTTTGTTCGTTTGTACGACAGAGATGATACGTCGGTCTAGCATATCAGTCGCGACCAGCGACAGTGCGTCGTCGTGCAGCTTGATCCATCGCGATGAGGAACTCTGACGGCCAATGCGCACCTTACTACCACAACCAGCCGATATCCGAGATGTTGACGTCCATGTGGGTGGAAACTACGTACATTCAGATGTTAAATAGTACGACGCGCTAGCTCTGTGGCACGAAGCGCTGCTCGACTGCTGAGCGGACGCTCCACGCGCGCAGCATCGCGTCGCTGTCCTACTGGGCGAACGGTCGTGTACGTGCGCGTGTCGAAGTGCTGTTATGTGCTGCTTGTGGAGGCGCGATGGCGTGGACCGACGGCGCCGCAGAAGTTGGAGCAAACTGCAAGCGAGGAGGCGAGTCGAGCGGCTCGACACCCGTGCACGCAGACGAAGTCGCTGTCGACGCCACTTGGAGCGCGGAGGTTCGTAGCGCTCAGGCGACAGCGCGATCATCATCGCCCGTCGGTCACGTCAAAGACGCGGCACGACACTGTCGCTCTCGCATCTCTTGTGCGATTCTCGGTCGTCTGTCGGTCCAGCGCATATCCAAGCGCGCTTCCACACAGACTACATAGATACACATCCACAAACACACGACCGACCTCGTAGACGCCACTGTTTGTCACCAATCGCTAGTAAAAGCGCATGGCAACCGACGTTGACAGCGCATCACGTGCTGCGCGCTCGCGGCGCCGCGCACCAATGCTCGCGCGCTCGTTCACGTACAAATGCGTGATGTCTTGGAGCGGCCGGCGGATGATCCCGAAGCTCCGCGCTCGTGCCGTTACTTTCTTGGTTGTCGCCTTGTGTTTGCAGCGCGTGCTCCGTCGTGGCGACTGCGTGTGCGTTTGCGACTGCTGCTTTGTCTTGGTCTTGTGCGTCATCATGACTTTCTTCGTTGCGTCCTGCGGCGTGATCGCGCGTGTGCGCATGCTGCTGACTGCGATCGGCGATGGCGTGCGGCGACTGCTGGCGTATGCAGTGCGGCGTCGCAGCAGTACGGGCGTGCCGTCGAATTCGCTGCGAAGCGATGCAGTCGGGCGGCGCACAAAGTGTCCGATGTTCTCTTTGTTGTGCTCGCTGAGTGCGTCGCAGTCGGTGTACGCGCGTGACTGAAAGTGGTTGACCATGGCGATGACGATGTTGAAGATGCCGGTGATGGCGACGGACGTGGATGAAGCGCGAGTATTGGTAGCAGATAGAGCGTGGCGCGGCGATGCGGTACGCAGGGAGGTAGTAGAAGGGTTGCAGATGCAGAGCACGTAGGAGGTAGGAGGCAGATCGATGGCAGACGGATTTGCGACTGATGCGCATGCGATGATGTGCTTCGCGCGCACTTGGTCGAGGCTGCACTTTCTCGACTCGAGGAAAATGGCGCCAACCGAGAAATAACAAACTAGATGTAAAACCTCAATTTGGTGCGGATCGGACCGCATCAAAATGTGTCGAGACGTCGTCAAGAGGCAGCTTGCGGCTCATCGAATGCGTTTTGCGCTGTGAGATGCAGGCAAAATGGATTCAGCAGCGACTGGTATTTTGTCTGCATGTTTGGATCACACGAGTCGAGGTTGTAATGTAGACGATATTATAACCTTGAGTGCGATGTGTTTGTCGAGATGTGGTTGTTTTGAATTGTCTACTTTTGCGGTTTGTATCGAGTCGATTTCAAATTATCAGGCGCTGAAGGCGGGAAAGCCACTTTCGTGTTGACCACACGAAGCAACATCAACCTCGGCTAACTGACACAAAAAGTGACATCCCAATCGCTCATGTGGTGCTTCCGTCTACCACACCAAATGGCCAATTTGCCATCATTCGTCGACTTGTCGAGTCAGCACATGATAACGAACTGTGTGTCGCCAGCTGCTTTTGGGGTCCTGACGCACAAGCGCCACATGTCCGTGTCGTTTGCTCGCTTGAAGCATTTGATCGCCACGAGCGACATATCGACGTGACCACGTGGCATCGAGTGGCGTCACGCACGATCTCCAATAACGTAGCGTACTGCTGGTTCATACACATGAGACACTCTCGCTCGTCGAAAGTTGCCACCAGCACACGACGTGACCTCTTTCCACCCACAGACATGGAATAGCCAGACAACCAACAACAACCAGTGGACGTCCCGCGATAACTTAGCGCTTGCTTCAATTTCTACTGCTAAATACTTCTAATGCTAAATACCGACAGCAACGCCAGCAACACCAGCACCGAACTGAATATATCTCAGTCCGTCGCGCTGGTGTCGTCGTCGTCGTCGTCTCTTCAAGTTATCGTGCGTGCTGGTTCTGCGGCTCGAGCGCGTCATCCAACTGCTCCACTGAGCAGTGTGACGACGCGCTCGTCGCCATTTCGTTCTTTGTTCTTCGTTCTTTAGTCTTCAATCTCAAACCCACGTCGACTGCGGCTGCACGCGCTTTGGACGCAGCAAGTGCGCTGGTGGCGGCGGCAGCTGACTTGCGCTGCGGCGACCGTGCGTCTCGGCGTGCACGGCCTGCGTCTCGACGTGCTTGAGCTCCTGCTCGGCAAGCTCGAATTGCCGCTTTGCTGCCATCAGGCGCGCGTACACTTTCACGACTTCTTCGGCGTCGCCCGTGTCGCAGAGCGGGATCGTCGTGCCGGGGACGCACTCGACTTCGCTGTCGCTGCTCGTGAGCGAGATCGAAACTGGCGACGGCGGCGCAAAGTCGAGGAACGTCTGGCGCCGAATGTCTTCGATGCGCGCAGCCGTGAACGACAAACGCTCTTCGAGCTCGCGGTCGAACGCAGCGCTGCCAAACGACGACGACGCCATGTGCCGCAGCCGCCGCGCGGACCCATAGCCCGAGTCTTGGCGCACGCGGTGGTACGTTGCGCTGTTGTAGTCGCGACTCTGCTGGAGCTGCCGACGCGACGCTTTTGTGCCCTTGAGGCTGCGGAGCGACTGCCCGAGGCAGCGGAAAAAGTGCTTGATGCCCATACTGTTGCTGTTGTTATTTCTAATGCTTTTGTGTGTCTGTGTGTGTGTGGATGGAGGCGTTGTGCTTACTGGTGCCTGGACATGCGGGCGCTCGTCCTGTAGCTGTCGGTGTTCTCTGCGTGTGACTCTCTGCGAGCAGATCGATTCGGAAATGGCGCGCGGCTGGCAGAGCCACACAAAGAGAACAATTGTCCAGAGAGACAGGGATGACACCAACAGACATACACTGCGTGTTTGTATGCGAGGATCGAACGCCTCACCCAGCTTCCGAAGCATACAAAAATCAAGTCAGGTATACATTCTCTCAGTTGCGCGCACGATCTGCGAAAATTTCTGGCGACTGCATGCACTGGACTTCATCTTTGCCTATTTTGTGCAATTTATCCATTTGCGCACTGCCAACTTGGCTCATTCGTTGGGCGTAAGCAGCTTGCGCGTCAAGTCGCTACGCTGCAGCTCACCATTGCGTCTGCCAAGCCATTCGAGCGATTCGCGTTGCTCGAGACGCAACATGGCGCGCCATGTGCTCGCATGTGCACGGGCAGCTTGGACAGCGCGTCAGTCGGCGTGTTCGCTCTTGTGAGCGTGCGATGGCAATCGTATCAGTATCAAATGGGTCTGATTTGTCTGAAGACTGGAAATCCACTGCTCACGTGCGAATCCACTCGCTCGTGTCCACTTGTTCTGGAACGTCACACGCGCTGTGAGCGGCACAATCGTCGCGACCTCGAGAAGCTCACCCATCCACAACCTTGGACGACCATGCTCGCGTTCCCACTCGAGTTTGTCTGCCTGCTTGTTTGTTTGGGCAATGCTGAGAGCAGCGTTCGTGCAAGTATGTTCGCTGCTGCTACCGAGCGACCACATCCACAACAGGAGCGACCGCACTTCATAGAGCCACTTCCATTGGCGCAATGAGCGTGTCGAAATGGCGCTCGTCTGTCACTCATTCGCGCACTCGTTCGCAGCTGCCGTTGACGGCGACACCCGTATCACACGTCTCGCGTTACCTTCTTTGACCCCCTTGCATGTCTGCTGTCTCTGTGTGTGGTCCGCACACAACTGCTGCAATCGCTCATTGCGTCCGCGCTCGATGTTGATTGAGCACACAGATGCTTCGAGCAAGACTTGCATTGGCTAACCAAGTATCCAACTGACCCGAGCGAAGCACATTGCAGGAAAGAGCTGCT
>JAASGP010000435.1:0-19236 GCA_023334275.1 Globisporangium carolinianum | reverse complement strand
GACGCAGTCGCAAGCGCCACGCGTTCCTCAGCGCCTGCGAGCGACGCATTCGCAGCTGCCAGCGACGCGTCCAAGCGCGTGACTTGCGCCTGCAGCTCTTCGCTCGCTGCGACTTGCTCGTTTTTGAGTGTCTGGATCGTCAATACGCAATCGGATGATCGAAACCGAGAAATCGCATTATCGGGCAATTCGATTTCACTGCATACGCAATACGATTACCTAATAGGATCGACGGTTCACAAATCAGCGAATGGTGGAGTTTATTTTACTTGCGATATGCTTTTTTCTTGCGGATTGCAAATGAGCGTCTAATATAGACTCTAATGTAGACACTGAGCAATGCAACAATTGCACGCATACAAGCACAATCGCACTCGGACAACAAACTCACAAAACATGGCACGCAAGAAGGGCGGCGCAGCCGATCTGCGGCGGCGCGGCAAGGGCATACCGAACCGCGCGCGCGTCGAGAAGGAGCGCCGCGAGATCGAAGCAAAGGAGCATGTGCTGCGCAGTGTGTGCGCGACGCTGCACACACTCGCGTCTGATCTCAGCGAACCGACAGGCACGTCGTCGACGGCGTTGGACGCTGCGACTGCAGCTGCGTTCCAAGAGGTACGGCAGCTCGCGCTTGCGCCGCGCGGCTTCGTGTCCGATACGTTCCGCCAGCGCATCTGGATGTTCCTCGTAGGCTGCAGCGACGTTGCTCTGCTCGAGACGCACGACCCGAACCACTTTGTCGCGCGGTGCACCGGGCCGCACCGCGACGACAGCCAGCTCGAGAAAGACATTGATCGGTCGCTCTGGTGCGGTGCATGGCACTAGTGCTGCTATTACTGCCAATCAACTCACGCGCGCATGCTTGTCCGTTCTGCATCAGGCACTACGACATCGTGTGTGGCATCCGCGCGTCCGAGCGCCGGGTCAAGCGACGCGCGCTCACGCACGTCATCAATGCTGTGCTGCGTACAAACGACGAGCTGCACTACTACCAGGTGCGTTCACACTATATCGATAGACTACGGACGCAGTCCATCTGATACGGACCGAGTCGCTCTCTTCTGCGTGTACCTACATTAGGGCTTCCACGACGTCTGCTCGGTCTTTCTATTAACGCTCAGTGAGCAGCGCGCGTTCGAAGTCGTGACGCGCGTCTGTGCGACGTACCAGCGCGAGCCGATGCGCAATGGCTTTGAGACTGTGATGCACGCAACGCGGCTGCTGTTCCCGCTCTTGCAAGCTGAGGACGAGCCATTGCACGCGTACATGCGCGCGTCTGGGGTGCGTACTTGCGTGAAGTCAGTCGTCTGACTGTTCGACTGACGGACTGATCGACTGACGGACGGATGTCGACAGGTCGAGCCGTTCTTTGCATTGCCGTGGCTCATCACGTGGTTTGCGCACCAGCTCGTGCGCTTCGAGGACGTCGCGCGGCTCTACGACGTGCTCCTCGTGTCGCATCCGCTCTTTTGTCTGTACCTCTCGGCCGCCGTACGTCCACATCTGTCCTTGTATGACTGTCAGTCTGGCTGGATAGCAACTCTGACTACATCGCAACTCTGTGACAGGTCGTGCTCGAGGCGCGCACGCGCGTGCTGCAGTGCGACTGCGACTTTGGCGCGATGCACAGTTTGTTGTCCAAGCTCCCGCTTTCGATGGATGTCGAGCGCGTGATTGCACGCGCTGCGCTGCTGCTCCACTTGGTCCCGCCGAGCGACTTGCTGCTGCTCGCGGACGACGCGACTGCGTCTGCAATACAGTGCGTCCTTGTCGTCGTCATATGCCCTGCATGGCTTGCATGTGGATCGGACTGGCCTGACGGACTGGATGGATGGGCTCTGTGCCGTCGACTATGCGGCAGACCCTCGAGTTACATGCAGTTCCCGTTTGCGTTCCAGCAGCGCTTTGGCGTCGAGCGGCCGTACGTGCGCGTGCCGCCAGCACTTCTAAAGAAGAAGCAGCAGCAGCAGCAGCAGCACGCAAAGGCCACGTCGAGGTGCGTCATGCAACTGTAGTGTACAAGATGCGGTGTGTTGTTCGATGGCGCGTCTGGTCGGTGTGCTGCCTATGCTGACACTCGCGATCGCTCGTGTATTCGTGTATGGGCGGCTCCATATGCCGCAGCTTCAAGGTCAGTCAAACTGTCAGCCAGTCAGTCGTCGTCGTCGATGGATGGCTGCAGCACATGTGGCTCACTCATGTTGCTATGCGTGTGTGCGTGCAGACCTCGTTCCTCGTGCGCGCTGCTGCTGTCGGCGTCATCGCAGCGATCGCGTCGTACGCGTACCGCAGCCGCGTGCAGCCCGTGTGAAGCGAGCACTCGGTCGACAGCGACAGGTGGTGGTGGCGATACAAAGCAGACGAGAGCAGAGCGTCGACTGGCCAGCAGACGACGACGCTGCTGCTCGTAGGCAGATGGTCGACTTGCACTAGATTGGCGATCAATAGATGTATGAATGGATGCGCGCTTGAGCGATACGAGCACACGACCTCACAGCTCAGCAGCTCCGCAACAACTCCACAAGCCAACGAATGCAGATGAGTGGGTCTGAGTGTGTGTGAGTGTGTGCATCCATAGTGAGCGAGTGCGAGCCGCGACTGGGTAGCTGCGACGAACGGCTCGAAAGCAGCGACGACGCGTCGCTCGCCAGTACAGTTTAGTGATGTCTGTCGCTTGTTTCTCTCTCTCTCTCTCTGCTGCTGTTCTGCTTGTCGGCTCACGTGAAGAGCGTCTGCCAGATCGCGGGCTTGACCCAGTTGTAGTCGTTGCGCCGCACCGCCTGCTCGACACGAACGCCAAGCCAAAAGCGCCACACCGTCAGTCACAGCCGCCTCACATACAAACACCCACACGCCACAAGCAGCCAACAAGCAGTTAGACAGAGATCGCAAGACGACGTACGTGGTACGCCTGGTCGTATAGCTTCGTGAGGATCGCGCGGTGACGCTCCGAGAGCGGCGGCAAGTCGCTCTTGCCCGCAGCAGCATCGACACTGCCGTTACTACTGCGGCTGCGCTGCTCGTGCGCCTTGCGCTGCGCGCGGTCGACGTCAAAGAGCGCTTCAAAGTACTTGAGCTGCGTGTACAGCGCGCTGTCGGGAAACTCCATCGTCGTCGTCGCGCGGCAGCCGGGCGCCGAACAAATGTTGCCATTGCCGCGGAGCGACTGCTTCTGCGTGCGCGTCTTGCACGTCACGTCCGAGCACACGACCCAGGCCTCGTAGTACCGCTTCGTCGCGGCGCGCGTTGCGAGATGAAGCCGGTTCGAGAGCACGCTCTGGAGATCGTCGCCGACGTGGCCGTTGATGCCTTCGCGGTCGTAGCCCCAAAAGTCGGCGCGGCACTCGGGGCAGCTCAAGCCGCTAAAGAGCGCACCGTCGCTCGCCCGCGTACCAAACACGCCGGGGAACGGACTCGCGACCTTGCACCGACTGCACGTGACGTCGAGCGGCGCACAGGCTTTGAACCGGTCGGCGTCGTTCTGGAGCACGCTCGGGATCGCGTCGCCGCCGTCGGCGTCGTCGCCAAAGTGGTTCGCTGCGTGCGAGAACTTGGACGTGTCGAGCCCGAGGCAGTGCGCGAGCTGCGGACTCGACGTGCCCTCAATGTGCGCACACAGGCGGTTCACCGGCGGATGGATCTGCGACTCGAGGTACCACTCGACGTCGATGTTGAGCTTCCCGTTTGCGCGCTTGACTTCGTCCGGGTGGTACGCGCGGCGCGCACTCCCGGGCTCCTCTTCGAGGCAAAGCACGTACGGAATGTGCGTCCCAGCGCCAATCGGCTTGCCCTGTGCGCGCATTGCGATTGCGACTTGGACATGGTACTGCTTCGCACGGTCCGGGTACTGCTCGGGCTGCTTGTTCAGGCTCTTGGTGATCACAAACTGCTCGATCGGCTCGGTGCCCGAGCGTATGCGCGCCGCGACGCGCTCGAGGTGTTCGTGGATGCTCTCGACGACGTCGTCGCGCGACGAGCCCGAGAGGATGTAGTCGAGGATCTCGTTACCGACGGCTTTCGATATGACGCACCAGTCGCGCCGGACCATGTCGAGGCCCTTGACCTCTTTCTCAAACACGGCGTCGCCGTTCGGCCGCTCCTTGAGCACAAGGGCCGCGTACTTCTTCTTGTTCAACAACAGAATCGTCTTGAAGATGTAGTCGACCTCGAGCTCGAGCAGCCTAAAGTGCTTGTTGCACTGCACTTGGATCTCGCGGCCAA
This sequence comes from Globisporangium carolinianum, assembly GCA_023334275.1. Taxonomy (NCBI): domain Eukaryota; phylum Oomycota; class Peronosporomycetes; order Pythiales; family Pythiaceae; genus Globisporangium; species Globisporangium carolinianum. The sequence goes on along the minus strand of JAASGP010000435.1, from coordinate 15,015 downwards.
TGCGCTTTGCGTCCTCGAGCTTGTCCGTGCGCGAGTCGACCATGATCGAGTCCGTGTCGCCGTACACAACGTCGTAGCCGCACTCTTGCTCGGCGACCTCCTTCGCGCGCTGGAGCGTCTGCCGTCCCGTCGACGTAATGAGCGCTGCGATCGGCTTGGCGTAGAACCGCGAGAAGCGAAAGCCGAGGCAGCCGTACATCGAGTTTGCAGTCAACTTGATCGCCTTTTGGCGAATGTCGAGCTTGTTCGCCTTCTCGACGTTCCCAGCCTTCGTCTCGACCTTGAGCTGCTGCTTGACTTGCTTGCGCGACTCGAGCAGGCGCTTGATGACCGCTGGGAGAATGCCTTCGTCGCACGCACTGCTCGGGAGCGGCGGGATGTCCGAGTCGGCGCCTGCGATGGCGTCCTCGTGCTCGGCTTCGTGGTCGACGTCTTCGTCGTCGATCGCGTCGTCGTTGAGCGTGACCGGCACGGCTTTCGTCGCTTTCTTCTTGTTCGCCTTCTTGCTGCTCGCGGGTGCTGATTGGCCGTTGTCGTCCATGAGCGTGCGCTCGACAGTCGTGAAGCAAATGTTGTACTCCTATACGACGACGTCACATAGTCAGCCACAGCCACACAGTCAGAGTCACCCATAGACACAGCCACAGAGAGAGAGACTCATGCTGGACGTACGCGGATGATCGATGGGTAGAGACTGTTAAAGTCGAGGAGCACGACAAAGTTGTCGTACAGTCCCTTCTTAGGCGCAAAGACCATGCCACCGGCGTACGACGCTTCGCGGCGCTTGCCGGCCTTGTCGGCCTCGGTCTTCGTCTTGAACTTCTCGGGTACGATAAACTTGTGCTTCGACCGGCCAAACTCATGGAGCAGCAGGTACTCGATGCGCTCGGCGCGCTTGTTCGCTTCGAGCGTGCGCGTCCAGAGGTACCCGCAGAGGTTCGCGAGCTGCTTCGAGAGCGGCAGGACCTCGAGCTTGTGCATGAGCTGGAGCACAAACATCGCGTCGTCGAGCGTATGGCGCAGGAACCGAATGAAGTTCGGCGCACCGCCGTGGAGGATCGCAGGAATGTCAGACATCTCGACGTCGATGCGCTGCTTGCCGAGCAGCGTCTGCACGAGGTGCGACAAGCTGTAGTTGTTCTGCGATGTCAGCAGTTCTTTCGACGACACGTACGTGTCGCAGAACAGCCGGCCGTTCACGAGGTCGTCCATGCGGTGCTCGTTCCAGCCCTCGCCGTCTTTGATTGGCGCGAGTCGCCCGCGCCGCAGCCGCGTCAGTTTCGACCACAAGCCACCGAGGCGAAAGTTGTCGATCCGGGACACGAGCACGTCGAGCGCGTACTTGTGCAAGTTGTGCCCAACGATCACGTCCGGGTCCTCGAGCTGCACGCGCGTGAGAAAGTAGCTGAGCATCACGCGCTCGTTCAATTCGATGCGCAGGCGCTCGCGGTTCACGGCGTGCTGGCCGTCCTCGATCTTGCGGCCGAACCGGTCGTCGCGCTGCGCGGCTGCGACGTACTCGGCCGGGAAGCCTGCGTTCGCATCGAGCGGTCGGATCGCCGTGAAGTGCGCGATGCGGTGCTGCGGGTGTGTGCGCGCGCTGCCGCCGTCCGAGCTCACGCCAGTCTCGGTAATCGCCGACAGCGCGACGACTTCGTGCTTGCCCGACACCGGATTGCACACGGTCTTGAGGCTCAGACTCATGATCGTGAGCGGTGGCGGCGCAAGCCCGTCGCCTTGGAGCGACGTCACGTTCTTGGGTGCAAACGTCTCGTACTCGACGTGGCAAAAGCTCGCGCTCTCGTTCGACTTGCGCACGTTTGCGATCTCGATCCAGCCCGGTCCAAGCAACTTGCGCTTGATGAGGAAGTTCTCGAGCGGCCGCGTGAACGCGCCGCAGATGCGGCTGAACGACTGGCCGCCGCGGTTGCAAATGTCGCTCGGCGGCGCTGGGTACTTGGCTGCGTACTTGACCTTGAGGTACAGGTGCTTGCCGCGCGGGATGCTCGCGGCTTCGAACGCGTAGTCGCGCTCGACGAGCTTGGTCTGGAACGCCTCCTGGTCGCGCTTGCTTGTGATGCACGATGGGATCAGGATCTTGCGGATCTCGTCGTGCATGCGCATCCACGCTTGCTGCTGCTCGGGTTTCGGTAGCTCCTTGAGCGGCGTCTCGCTCTCGCTCTTTGGGACGAGGTACATGTATCGCTCGAGGCTGTTCACGATCACGCAGCAGCTCTTGTACGTCGGCGAGCCCTTTGGTCCGGCGCTGCTCGACGTCTTGATCTTCCCAATGAGATAGATCTTGCCCGGTCGATCGCGCACTTCGACTGCGTCCATCCAGTACATCTGGATCGCGTCGGCTGCCCCAAGCGTCTCGGGCTCGTTCTCGGGGTCGTCGCTCTTGACGGCAGTGTCGCCGCCGGCACTCCACCACTCGGCGACTTCGTTCGACGGCACGTCAGCGACGTCGACACTGCCGAGCGCTGGCTTGGACTTGGGCTCGGCTTCAAGCTCGTCGTCAACGACTTCGCCTGCGAGCACGCGCGCAGTCGGTTCGCTCGTCTGCAGACTCGCTTCGCGCGCTTTGCGCAGCAGCAGGTCGCGCTTGCTTAGCACAGGCTTTGGCGTCTCTTTGTCGTCTTCGCGGTCGGCTCGCTCAGTCTTGAGCACGTCTGCAGCGTCGTCGTCGTCGCCGCCGTCCATTGGGTCGTCGCCTGCATCATCTGGTTCGAACGCATGGCCGTCGTCCATCGCACTGCCGCCACGCACATCAACATCATCGTCGGCGTCATCGTCGTAGTGGCGCGACAGTGCTTGCGACGAGCGACTGAGCGCGCTCGATGACGACGACGACGACGCCATCACAGTCGATCGCTGTGACGCGCTCGCACTCCGCTGGGTCGTTACACCGCTCGTTGCGTACGCCATCGGACGTGCGTACGTCTGGCGCGACTCGGTCGGGTTGCTCGTGAGGTCGTCGAGCATGCTATCCAAGTCAATGTCTGCGAGTCACACACACACACACACACATGTAGCTCTCAGTGCATACGTACAGAGCAGAAGTCACTCAGTAGACGAGAGCGAGTCGACTACGCACCTCGTTTGGCGCTTGCGCGCGCCTTGCCAGCACCTGGCGCGCCACCTGCAGCGCCTACGCCAGCAGCATTTGAGCCCTTGCCCTTTGGTCCGTTCGTAGCCGAGAAGAACATGTTGGTGATCTTCTGGTCGGTGCCCGAGCCGAGCTTCGCGCGCTGCATCTTCTTCGCGCGGCGCATGTACGCGCTCGAGAGTGCGCCAGCGCTGCGCTTCTTGCTGCCTGGCGGTCCGTCATCGTCGTCGCCGCCATCGGCCGCCGCAGCGTCGGGCTCGGGGTCCGACTCGAAGAACTGCTCCTCGCCGTCGTCAAAGTAGCCCATCTCACCGTCGTCGTTCTCGACGAACGGCAGTCCCTGGCGCCGCTCGCGCACGAGCTTGGCGTACTCTTCCTCCGTGACGCTCTTGTACACACTCTCTTCCTGCGGTACGTACTTTGCAATGCGCGACGCAGGCTCGTCGCTCGCGGCACTGCTGCTGCCGCCACCTCCGTCGCGCAGCCGCCTAATCTCCTCGAGCGCTGCCTTGCGGGAGCCGCCAGCGCTGCTGCTCGATCGTCGCGAGCTCATGTTTGTTGCTCTGGTGTCACGTGCGTAGTGTGTGTGCGTGCGAGAGCGCGTTCACCCACGTGTTGTGTGCTCAACTGCCGTCCACGACGTGCAGGCACGAGCCGACGATCGCTGCGTGTGCACGTGCGCACGTGTGTGTCCGAGCTGGTGGTTTGCAGTTTGCAGTGGCGGGAGTCCGTTTTTGTTGGCGCGAAACAAAACCTAAAAATAAAGAAAGCGGAAATGCAAATATTAGCTTTGACAACTTCAAAGTCGCTAAAAGCAAGCATACGCAGACACACCTACACACTGGCACGCCTGTCTGTCATATTGTCAGTGTAGATGTCGCGAGGTCGAACTACTACTCCTACTCGACATCCTCGGGCGACTGCGCTGCTGCTGCGTTAGCAAAGTGCAAATCTGACTCGTCAGCATCGTCGTCACGCGCTGCTGTGTGTCGTTCCTTCTTGTCGCGCCGCTTCTTGTGTTTGCTACTGCTACCGGACGATCCAGTTGACGACGTCTTGGACTTCTTGGACACCGCTGTCGCTGCCGTGTCCATTGCGCTCTCGCTCTCGGACGCGTCTGGTGTGCTCACGAGTCGATCGCTTCCGAGCGCGCTGTCGTGTCGCTCGCGATGATGGCGCCGCGACCCACTGTCTCCGCTCGCGCCATTGCTACTGGTGCTGTGCCGACTACTCGTCCTGCTCGACGGCGGTCCGCGACTCGTTCGATCAGCTGGCGGCGGGAAGTCAAACTCGTTCGCGCTGCTCTGCCCGTTACTGCTGCCTGCAGTCCCGTTGCCGCGCGAGCCCTGCCGCGAGCCCTTGCGCGACTGCAATCGATCGCGTGGCTCGTACTCGCTCGCAAGCGGCGCGAGCAGGTCGTGCTCGGACGGTGGGAAGAACCGCTCGCTCGCGTTCATTGGCGGCGACCGCGTTTCGTTGTTTGTCGGCGGTAGCAGCGGTGGCACGCCATGACGCTCTTTGCTCGGTCTGTGTGCACCTGCGCTGCCGACGTTGCTGCCAACGCCAGCAGCTGCCGGCGTCGACGACGATGCCTTCTTGCTCGACGCCCGGTGCGCGCTACTCTCTGTTGTCGGCTCGTCCGTTAGCGGCAGTGGTGATTCGTACCGACTCGACCGCAGTGCGCTCGGCAAGCGGCCGTGCTCGGGACGACTCGAGTGCATCGGCGGCGCGTGGTGCGACAGCGCAGTCGCTCCGTTGCCGTGCAGCGGCAGGAACGACAACGACTGCGCATTGCTGTCGCTGTCGCCACTGCGTATTGTAAACATACCAGCGTCATTGCTGCTCGACGGCTTGGCCGGCATCACGACAGCGCCATTGCTACTCCCATTGCTACTGCAGTGCGCTGGTGTGTCCTTGAGGCTCGGTTTGCGCCGTTTCGTCGAGCTCGCAGACGAGCACGATGCACGAGCGGTCACGCCGCCACCGTTGGCCAGCGCAGTTCCACCACCGCCGCCTGGACCGCAGTCGTCGTCCGAGATGACTTCAGCACCGCCTGACTCACTTCCAGTAGCACCACTCGCATTGCTACTACCGAGCTGCAGAGCCGGGAGCTTGAGCTTCTGAAAGTCGCTGCGCGGTCGAAGCTTCGGGAGCGTCCATTCCTCGCGCTCGTCGCTCCACGTCGCGCGCTCCCAGACTTTGACGAGCTCGGGCTGCGGCAGAAAGAGCTCGACGAGCTGCTCGAGCAGCTTTGTCTCCTTCGTTTGTTCGCGAATCGTATCGAGCAACGACTCGCGCTCGCGCTCAAACTCGCTTGCGAGGTCCGCGATCTCGAGCCGCGCAGCCTCGAGCTTGGCGCGCGACTTACTCGCGTGCCTCTTCGCGGCAGCGACACGTGCGTGGGCTGCCTCTTGCGCAGTCTTGAGCTCTTCTTCGACCTGCTGCTTCTCGAGCGCGAGTGCGCGGCGTGCAGCTGAGCTCTGCGCCTCACGCTTCGCGGTCGCTTTGAGCTTGATCTGCGCGCGGCGGTACGCGACCTGCTGCTGCAGCAGCGCGACTTCCGAGTCGACCGCTGCGTTGGCATCGACACCGACACCGACGGCGTCGCGACTTGACGACCCGCCGAGGATCTGACTCTCGATCTTGCGGAGTTTGCTGTGCAGCGCGTGCTTCTCGAGCACGGACGCCTCCATGGCCTGCTGCGTGCGCTCGAGCGCCTCGCCCATGCGGTCGCGCTGGTCGCGGATTGCCTCGTTGAACTGCTCGAGCTGCGCCTGCGCCTTGACGTGCGCGTCGGGGATGACTTCTTTGACAACGACAACCTCGGTCACGACTGCAGCTGCCAACTCGCGCTCGGCAGCGTCGCGCATGAGCTGCTCGGCACGGGCCATCATCTCTTTTGCCTGCGCATCGATGCGCGCGGCCTCAAGCATGGCCTGCGCAATCGCCTCGTCGCTGGCTCTGGCGCTGCTCGGCCGTGGCGCTGGCGCTGCTGCCACGATCGGCAGTGTCGCTGTCGGTGGTGCTGAAGCTGCAGTCGCTGGAGCTACGAGTGGTACGTTGTGTAGAGCAACAGATAGTGCCGGCGCAGCCACGCTCTGTGCGTCGCTCCCGAGCACAGCGGCTTCGGCATTGCTGCTTTTGCTGTCCTGCCGCATCAACAGCTCGCGCTTCTCTGGCGGCAGCTCTGCAAGCACGTCTGGACGAGAGAATTGCTTGGTGCGTGGCGTCTTGAGTGGCGGCAAACTACCCAGCGCCGCAGCTCCAGCAGCAGCAACGACACTGGAACTCGCAGCAGCTACCGGCGATTCCTCTGCGGTCACATCGGCCATCGACATCGTCTTGAGAGGCGCTGGAGCTGTGCTGAACGCAGCCGAGTCGCTGCTGCTGCTGCTTGCTGTCGTGGCGACGGTGTCCATCAGCATCGCTGACTCAGCATCACGACTCGTAGTTCGAGGCGATTCGACCAGCGCTGCTGCTGCATTAGCGCCACCAGCAGCGTCATCCGACAGCACTGTCGATGCACGAGGCGACAGCACACTCGCGTCTGCTACTCGCTCGTGTGTCGACTGCTGCTGCTGTGCGTCTTGCAGCGCACGCGCGTCGTCCATCATCTGCTTGGCGCGCTGGAGCATCTCGGCCGCTTCGCGCTGGTATTTCGCGATCTCTTCGCGCTCTTTTGCAAGTGCTTGGTCCACGAGCTGCGCACTCGCAACGTCATTGCGACTCGCACTCTCGGCTGAACTGAGTGCACTGCGCGACAGTATCGGCGTCGCATCACTGTCATCACGCGGTGTCGACATGCCACTCGCACTACCGAGCGCACTTCCCCTCGACTGCGACTCGAGGAGCTTCTTGAGACGCTCGATTTCGTCCTTGTACTCGCGCAGCTTGGCGTCTTTCGGGTCTTCGTTCACGACTGGTTTGTTCTTGATGTTCTTGGCGCGATTCGCATACCGGAGCGTCGAGAGCGTCTCGTCGTAGTTGTAGTCGGCCGGGCTCACAGCCGCGACCATCAGCGTCTTCGTGTTGCCTCCAAGACTGTCTTGCAACAGTCGCGTGAGCTTCGAGTCGCGATACGGAATGTGCTTGCCCTTGCCGTCCACGAGCGCCGAGATGACGTTCCCGAGCGCCGAGAGCGACAGGTTGATCTTGCATCCTTCCTAGACGAGGCGTAGCAGCAGTGAGTAGTGAGCGAGTGAACGCAAGAGGTCAGTGATGCTGTGTGGACGAGTGGCGCAAGCGTGTCACACTGCAGCGCTGGACGCCGATATCTGCGGTGCGCACCTTGAGTCGGTTCCCAGTCGCACCAGTCTTGCTCTGCCGCTCGCTGCCGGCGAGATCCACGAGGTTGAGCTTTGTATATTCACAGAAAGAGAACGACTTACCACTGTAAGCACCACTGACAACGATCGTGCATTTGCATCAGCAGTTCGTCGCAGCGACCGATGATGCGACGACACAACGCACCTTGCCGGCTTTGAAGTGCTCACGTCCGTCGATCTTCTGACTCGTCTCGACCACGACCGTGAAGATCGAGTGCGACCGCGACGAGCCTTCGTTCTAGCGTTAGAAGCAAGCAGTAGGATCAAGCGGTTGGAGCGAGTACAAATTAGCAACAGCCTTGTCCGACGTCGCTTACGACAGACTCGCTTGATGCGACCACCACGCCACATACCATGAGCGTAGCGCCAACTGTGCGGTTCTTGAAGCCTCGACTCATGACTCTGTCGATGGTGATCGAACAGCACGCAAACAGCGTCAGCCAACTATCATGCACATCCACTTGACATTGACTCAACGCACGCAAGCAAGTAAGCGATGATTGACTGGGACGGCACCTGTTGATCGAGTCGACGTCATTCACGACGACTTCGGTCAGGTCTTTGACGTAGACCGAACCGTCGGCACTCTCCTTGAGCTCAAGCTTCTTCTTGGCGTCATCACTCAGCAAGTCGCGAATGTCTTCGTTGTAGATCTCGAGGTACGACGCGCGCACCATGTACTCGCGCGACGGGTCGGCGCGAATGCTCTCAAAGATGTGGTCGAACGACAGCGGAATGACGCCACGGAGCTCCGGTGGACTGTCCTTGCCCTGCATCGTGTGCGTCTTGCCGCAGCCCGTCTGGCCGTACGCAAAGATTGTGCCATTGTAGCCGTCAAAGATGCTCTCGACGAGCGGGTACGCCGACTCGTCGTAGAACTGCCGCTGCGACGTCGTCTCGTCGTACACCGAGTCGAACGTAAACGGCTTGATCTGGTCGTTTTCGGGACACTTGATCGCCACGACCGACGTCTGCGTGTCGATCGTCACAATCGGCTTCCGACCTTCGACGATCTCCTTCCCGAACAGCGGTCGACATCGCACGACGACCTTGACCGTCTCCTTGTCCTTGGCAGCAGCGCCGCCGTTGCCATTGCTGCTGATGCCATTGCTGCTCTGGTCGTCCATGATTTGCTGCTGCAGGTTCACGGCAATGGTAATAGCACCTATGGAGGCACACACACGCGCTAGACAGCTCGCACAGCTTGCGCTAGACAGCACACACTGCTCGCGCGTTCGATCGACTTGCACGCGCTCCAAGGCGACAAGCAGTCGTGCGTGCGTGAGATTTCAAGGCGGCACACTAGAAATAGCTCCGTCAGTTGCGGCCGTGATTGCTCTATCACTAGCACTATGCTGCACAATCGACATTGTCATCACCTCGTGCTGGCACTCATGTTGGGACGGACAGCTTGCTGTGGATCGTGTGTAGTCGCTATAATGAAGTTCACGCAGTGACAACCAAGGACAAGCAGCCGCTCGCAGTCAGGGCGTATTGTTGCTGCTGCTACGAGTACGTCCACAACGAGTACCGCCGACTGCGCACAAAGTGATCTCGTGCATATCAAACACTAAACTATGCTACAACGCAAACGATGATGACTTCGATGAATGACCCTGACATCGGTGTGGAACTCGCGTGCATCTATCTACGCCTCCATAAACACATCACACAGACAGAAGTTCGAGCAGTTCCAGTCAACCAGTAAGAAACACGGCTGCACGAGTACCATGGCGAGTGCTGCCAAGCAGAGCAAGAAGCACGGCAAGTCGGACGACAAGGACGACGACGATGAGGACAAGAAGTCCAAGTCGAGCAAGAAGCACGGCAAGTCGGACGACAAGGACGACGACGATGAGGACAAGAAACACAAACCGAACCTTCGCAGTGTGCTTGCATTCTCCGAGTTCCTTGCAAAGCAGAGTGGATCGTCTGTGTCGGAGCAGAGGACCATCGCGACGACTGACAGCAGCCTCACTGCGGACATCAAGGACGACCAGCTCTTCTTCACGGCGTTTGCGCAGAACTGGTGCGAGAAGCGCGCGCCAGCGTACGCCGAGCTGCTGCGCGCGACGGACCCGCACTCGCCCGGTCGCTGGCGCGTGAACGGACCGCTCAAGAACTTTGACAAGTTTGCGGCTGCGTTCCAGTGCAAGGTCGGGACGCCGATGAACCCGGAGCACAAGTGCCTCGTGTGGTAGGCGTGTGTGTGTGCGATCACTTTGAAGGAACGAACTATCGAGTCGTGAGCGAGTAGTGAGTGCAAGTAGACTGGCAGTGGACGTCGAGCATCATGCGCGAAACAAGGGAGTACGCATCACGCACAAACGTATACCGCAGCAAAGGCAGCAGCAGCAGCGGGAACAGTATGGCTGTGGACAGAAGTTCGGTTGACATCGTTGTGACTGTGACGTAGAGCGAGGCAGAGCGGCAGAGTTGAGTTGAGCAGCGCTCGTTTTGAGAAACAGAACACAGCGTAGCGAGCATGCTGCTAGCAAGTCGACATTCCCAGTTCTCGCGGCATCACTCGCTGTTGATGCTAGCTGGGGATGTTGAGCGATGGAGATCGATGTCGTGTCTCTTTTTTCGCTCTGGCGTACGTCTGCTACTCGTGAGTGAGAAGGAAGGGGAGGTATATTCAGGCACACGAACAACTTGGCTGTCGTATCCTGAGTAGTGATGTGCTACGAGACGGAAGCGACAACATTGTGTGATGGCGACGGTGACGACAACAAGAGGACACTACATAGATTCTTACGCTAGCTGATGTTGTAGGGTGAGGTGTATTGATGCACGTTATCCGACTGCAATAGCCATACTTGTAAACGACACTAGGGAGGGTTTGACGACGACGTGACAGCCAGCCCCGTCGCACAAGGTATCTGAAAGCGCTACGCTACGGCTACGCTAGCGTGCAGAGATCTTCGGGACAAAAGTGCGGGCAGTTCCAGTTGCACCACTGCGACATACCCTGGATGTCGCCGTGCGTGCCGGCGTAGACGTACTTGCCAGTCGGTGCCACAGACGGCTCCACCGGCGTCTCGGTCGCATCCGAATCCACTGGCCGTGGAGTCGTCGCCGGTGTCGTCGGAGCCGACGTCGGCGCGGTGGTCACCGGACGAGGCGCCGAGGTCGACGGCGCAGACGTTGGCACCGCCGTCGCAACGCCACCGTTGCCGTTGCTGTCACCGCCGCTCGAGGCACCGACGATCTTGACGTCCGCGCAGTTGTTGTAGTTCTCGATCGGGATGTTGTGGCGCGCCTCCCAGACGAATTGCAGCACGCAGTGTCCGTCGCGGCACGGCAGTCCATTCGCCGGGACGTTGATGGTCATCTCAGCCGGAGTGGGCTCAGCACCCTTGGGTCCAGGACCAGCCACGATCGACCGCATGCAGTCGTTCATCTGCCCGACCTCGATCCGATCGGTAGCGCTCTGCGGGTTCACGAGGAAGACTGAGCATGGGCCGATGTGGTTCGCGCCGTTGTTCGCGCGCATCTTGATCTTCGAGATGCCCACCGGGATGGACTGCAGGTTCGTGTCAGGCGTGAAGTTGATGCAGTCACCGCCCTTGCCGTGCGTGTAGTCAGCGCGCATCGGAATGGGGAAGCCAAAGGTGTTGTCGATGGCGAGACCCATGGTCGTGAGGCCGCGCGGCTTGGGCTCCGTCATGCCGCCGTGGCCGTGGACACCCGGTGCTGCGAGAGAAGCAGCAAGGACGACGGCGACAGCAGAGGTCGTGAAGGCGGTCGAGGTCTTCATGGCGATGATAGTAGTGGTGGTGGTGGTTGGTGGTTGAAGTGGAGTGCGCTTGAGAAGGCAAATCGAGTTGTGAGTGAGGAGAGAGGAGGAGCGAGCCGAGCCGATGGACATCGGACTGTGTGCGCTCCGTTGGCCGAGGGATCTCGAGCAACATACCGACAGACGACTTTCGGCTAGCGATGTGCAGCACAGCAACGAAGACTCTCTGGATTGGACTGCAGCGCAATGTGTCAGGTGTGTCGGTCAAGCTGCACAGTTCGCAAAAGTCGAGTAACGACGCCGCACGTGCTGGCGCTTGACGCTTGGTCCTTGGCACATAGCACCTATGTGCTGCGACACGGTGCCATCTTGGTGGAGTCAACCGAAGGATAAGCGAGAGGCAAGCACACAGGGGTACATTGCATTCGTGGAGAGGTGGAAGAGGTCAAGTGGAGAAGAGGGTCGAGAGCCCAAGAGAATGGAGCGTTCACGCCCGACCTCTTGTTCGTCGTCGCTGGTTCGTTCGCTCGCTCACCCGTTGGTCTGCGTGTCGCCGAAACGACAAGCTGCTTCGGTGGAACCAGCTGTCCACGTCAACTATGACATGCGTTTGCTTACAGACAGTCAAACACGGCAACAGGTTCACTGTCGATCTGTCCATCTGTCAATCAACGACTGCGCTCCCTCGCTTGCCACCCCCTGCGCAATCCGTGATTGACCAATCTGTCGAGCGGGTCACACGCTCGCATGCTTCTTGTCCATCGAACTCAATCAAGACAGCACGTGAACACTCGCTGCTGATATGGATGGTGTCGAAGGAGATGTGGGGGCGCAGGAGTGAAGGAGCGCCGAGCTCTTTCCCTTCTCTGGGTCACTCGCGTATATGCATGTATATACATGTACACGCCCGCATTCTCGCGGGTCCCTCCTCTTCAGCTGCAACGGCTCGCCGTCTCTCACCGCATCTTGTGCCATAAGCCAGAGCTGTATCTCGCTGCATCTCGCTGCTGCTACTGCTATAGTCGTCACTCGTGACTCCTACTGCCTCGACGCAGTGCTGACCAGAGCGCTCATGCAAGACATCTTGCTCGTGTCAGACTGATTGATGTGTGCTCGGAACAGGTGGATCTGCCGAATGCACGCGTTGGCACAGGGCGTGCGAACAATAGAGATAGAAAGAGGTATGCACGGTAGAGAGATCACCCACTACCACCGTCGTGGTCGTCGTCGATATCGGGTAGGTAGTGATTGCAACCAGTGCTCGGCGTGCCATTTCTCTGCGACGCTACACCACCTGCAAACAGCGAAATAGGGTCAAGGCGAGGTGTCTCTGCATCGCTTGCGCGACGACCGGTCGCGTCTGTTCGAGTCCACCTGCTAGTGCGCACGCACGGACGGACCGATACGTGTGTTTGAGCGTGTACGAGTGCAATCTCGGATGAGTGCGAGCGTGAGTGCCCATTGTCAGCGACAATGTCGTGTCTGCTCGACATGGATACATCATTTCGATTCTTACTCCCCGGATCACTCGACTGTGCGATCGGGTGGTCGTTCTGTCTGCCGCTGCACTTGTCCTATTGCCATTCATCCCACTTGTGTTTGTGCACCGTCGGTCTCCGCAGCTCACACTGTCACGTTCCGCTCATTGTCAATTGCGCTGCACACTCGCGGTCCGAAACTTCACACACGAACTGCACAAACTGACTCGGTGGCATTCGTTCGCCTGACAAAGATATGCTTTTTGATCACACCAATCCTTAAAGGTCGCAAACAAGTATGCACTTGAAAGCGTTGCTGTTGGCGCTGATAAGCACGTGGCTGATGTGCCACAACTACATTACGTGAGCTATATAGTGCGTAGCGGCATCGCGTAGTGATCAAGTTCACAAGCACACACGCCATCCTCTCCGCTCCATTTAGACCAACTAAATCGCATTCGCTCACAACTCTGTACGACCGCCAGTTAGCTTGCCGACAGCGAGTGTCAGCGCCTCTGCTCGCAGTTGTCGGCTGGTTTGCGGGAACGCGCTTGCGATCTGTGCGATGTCTTCTCGCGCACGGAGTGTCTGCGGATCACAGGTCGCGGCGACGCTCGTCTCGACGACAAAAGTGCCAAGAGCGGTTCTGACCTCTTTGTGCGGTGCTGCCTCAGCAGCGGACAGGCGACCGTGCGGCTCGTCACATTTACGCAATGAGCTTTTGGCCACACGATCGCCATGGCAGATGGTTTCTCGGCACTCGTGGAGCGAAGTGCAAGAGTGTGTGTGAATGAGAGAGAGAGAGTCTGTGTGCTGAAAGCAAGAGCGAGCGAGCAAGAGAGCTTGGGTGTCATGTGGGTCGTGACGTACATACGTCGCGGACAGAAGGAGGGGGACAGATTGAACGAGAGGGAGGGAGAGCGAGCACTGGGTATCAGTGCGAATACGACAGCAGCTCGCTGTAGCTTCGCACAACTGCATTTGCTCACTCGCCAGCAAGCGTCGATATCACCACCTCAACCAGCAAGACCACCTTCTTTTCACTCACTCACTCCATCCTTCTCACTCACCAGCAACCATGAAGTCCGCCTCGACCATCGCTGCTGTCGCCGCTGTACTCGCACTCGCATCAAGTCCCGCACACGTCGACGCCCATGGCGGCATGACGAGTCCGGAGTCGCGCGCGATCCGGACCATGAAGCTCGCGATCGCGAGCACGTTCGGGCACCCAATCAACATGCGCGCCGACTACACGCACGGCAAGGGCGGTGACTGCATCAACTTCACGCCTGACACGAACCTGCAGTCCATCCCGGTGGGCACCTCGAAGATCAAGATGCGCGCGAACGACGGCGCGAACCACATCGGTCCATGCTCGGTCTTCCTCATTGACCCACAGGACAAGAGCAAGAAGCTGCAGGTGGGCCAGATGAAGGACTGCATGCGGTCGTTGCACCCGGGTCCGGGCAACAAGGGCGACCAGCCCATCCCAGCCGAAATGACCATCGACGTGCCGTCGAGCGGACTGCCGTGCCGCGACGGACACTGCGTGCTGCAGTTCGCTTGGGAGGCGCAGCATGTCTCGCCATCCGAGTTCTACAACAACTGCGCAGACGTCAAGATCACGGGCGCGTCGAGCGACGGAGACAGCGACAGTGGCAACGACAAGCCAGCTTCGACGCCCAAGCCGGCAACTACGCCCAAGCCATCTACGACAGAGCCGAGTGTGACGCCCAAGCCGGCGAAGACGACCAAGCCGGCTGCAACGGAACCAGTGACAAAGGAACCAGTGACAAAGGAACCAGCGACACCCGCTGCCACGCCGAAGCCTGCAGCGACTCCGACATCCAAGTCCCCGACAGTGTCCCCAGTTCCTGCGTCGAAGACACCGGCCGCGACGACGAAGCCAAGCTCGGACTGCAAGGCGAAGAAGAAGTTCATCGGCTCGACACCCGACATGACGCAGTGGTGCAACTGGAACTGCCCGCACTTTTGCCCGGAGGATCTGTGCAAGGAGGCGTAGATCGCGTAGTTGTTCTCTGTCGCAGCGCTAGCTGCGTGGCTGCGCTCGCTGTGTTCTTGTGCATTATCGTCATAGCAAATCACCATCTATCAGTCCACCTACGACCAACTCGAGTCTGCTTACTACCAGTCGTTTCTTCTCGGGACTGCATGTCGAGTAGAGTTGGAGATCAAAAACAGCAACATCATATGGTTGCACTCTCACTTCACATCGTGTTGTCAAGATCCTTTGTAGCTATGCTATACCTATACTGCTCTACGTGAAATAGCGAGCAAGCCATTGGTAGCAGTTGTGAATGGGTAGACAACGTCGTTCATCGGCTCGCTGCAAGTCAAATCTTG
>JAASGP010000434.1:0-19250 GCA_023334275.1 Globisporangium carolinianum | reverse complement strand
GGACGCGGCTGCGGCCACGAACGCGGTCGCGTACTACGGCGCAGGTATCCCGCTCGCAGCGCTGCTCGGGTTCCCGCTGCATCTTGGTGTCGAAGGACTCTGGATCGGCTTTGGGCTCGGCGTCGTCATTTCGGCCACGACGCTCGTCGTGCTTTGTTGTCGCTGGCGCTGGGATGAGCTCGCTGAGAACGCACAGGAGCGCACGGCGCAGTGAGTCAGATGCGGTGCATTGCATCGTCCTGGTCGCGCTCGCGACGACTGCATTGACCCAACTCTTTAGGATTCGGACAGAAGCGCGTCGATTAGACTGTGCATCGAATGGATGAATGTTTTTGACATCTCATAGACTGCCGCTGTCGCTTCAGAAGAACTGTGTGTACGCATGGTAGCAAGTATATGTGAAGCGAGGAGGTGTATGTACAAAGCGAACGTCACCATGTCATAAAGACGATCGTGTGTAGAATAGAGATTTCGCGAATCTATATCGCACAATTTCGCTTGACAGACAGAAATGCATTTCTCACTGTCATACAATTAACGGAAATGGAGTGTGACCTGAGTTTGCATATTCAATTATGTGCAAATGTCGTCTTGCATATCCAGATAGCTGGCTGGTTAGCATTCTGTTTTCTTTGTCATCTGCAACTTTGATGTTATCGACGTTTTTGACATCTACTCTAATATTTGCTATTGTGTGATACTTAACGACAGCAGTCGAATACACACACCCAAGAATGCACACACGCACAACTGACCTTAATGTTATCCGATATTTTAGTATCGACCTGCAACAGCAACTTGCGCAGCCGAATTGCACACATCGGCGCATTCATGTGGGCACTTGACGTCCTGAGTGTTGCGAGTGGCACGGTCGAGGACACGTTCTACCTCGTCGCAGGCGAGTGGAGCATCGGACGCAAGAAGTGCCACTTTAACTTCCACGCCGACGCGTCGATCTCGCGCACGCACGCGCTGCTGCGCGTCGGCACGCTCTCGCCTGAACAGCTCAAGGACCCAACAACGCGACCGTCGCTTGTGCTCGAGGACCAGGGCTCGCGCTTTGGGTCGTTCGTGAACCAAGAGCAATGCTTCCACGCGCGCGAGCTCAAGAACGGCGACCACGTCTCGTTCGGCGCCAAGCGCACGATCCTGCGCGTGCGCTACCAGGTGTTCATCCTCGTCGCGTCGCGCATCCAGCGGTCGAACCGCGTGCGTGTGAGCGAGACGTGCCAGCGCATCGGCATGCACCTCGTCGCGAGCGAGAGTAAGGACGCGACGCACTGCATCATGGACCCCGGTCGAATTGTTGCGACTGTCAAAGTGCTCTGGGCGCTCGTGTACAACCAGCCGGTCGTCTGTACGCCGTGGCTCTACGCGATCGCAGCGCGCAAGTCCATGTCCGAGCCTTTGCCGCGCTGCGACGAGTTCCTGCCGACTGACGAGCACGTACCAGCCGTCGCAAGCAGCTACTTACCGAATGCGATGCGCAAGACGCTGTACCACCGCCACGTCGTTGTGTTCCTCACGCCGCAGTCGATGGAGGACATCGTTGCAGCGATGGCCGGCGTCGTCGTCGCTGCGTACCGCGACGCAGAGCACGACGAACTCTTGCTGCGTGCGGTCGAGCAGCACGCCGCGTCGCGCTACGTGCTCGTCGTTGAGCCGCTTCAACTCCAAACGAGCGGCTTCTCGAGCGCAGCCGCGTCGAGCGACGGTCGCGAGCCCCAGAGCGTTGGTCCTAGCAATAGTAGCAATAGCACTAGCAGCAGTGCGTGCGCGCACTCGGCGGTCGAGCGCCGCGTCGCGCTCTTTCGGTCGATCGGCGCGAGCTTCGTGACGGTCCAGGAGCTCGCTGCGAGCGTGATCTTCGTCAAGACGCCGGCGACGGCAAGCGAGTTCTCGTTCAGCAGCTCACTTGCAGGTCATCACCAGTCGTCGTCGATGCAGATCTGCAGCTTCCCCGACCACTTGAGTCTCCCAGCACCGTCGGCGACAGCACCGAGTGTTGACCGAGACGCAGCCAACACGTTCATGAGCAGCGACCACGACAGAGTTAGCAGCCGGTCGACTGCTGTTGGCGACAGGTCGAGTCACGTTGTCGACAGTGTTGAAGACGTGCCGACGCGATTCGTCGACACTGTCAGTAGCAATGCTGTGGACGCAACTGGACGTGAAGCAGCAGCAACTGCGCTGTTGCTCAGCGGTCGCGGCGGTGCGTCACGCGAGTCGGTTGTGCAGGTGCGTGGAGGACGCACGTGAGGACTCGCGCAGTTGCGGTTGTAGAGTGATGGCACTCACAGTCGCTTATGCAGGCGCGGTCGACTCACTCTTGCTCTTACATAACCACACATTTGCAGGTCAAGGACGAGCCATCAGCAGCAGCAGCTCATGAGCTTCGTGTGAAAGAGGAAGCGACGCCAGTGCAGTTCACGCCAATGAGCAGCATCTCGATCTCGGACTACCCTGCTGGTGCGTCGCTTATCGGATGCGCGCTGGTCACAGTGACTATCTGTGTGTATATGCATGTGTGCGGTGCTGACTGACCGTCGCGCGTGCTATCTCTTGACGCACACACACACACAGCGGACTCGAGTTCGCAGATGCCGTCGTCGAACGTCCTGAGTCTTGAGCCAGTCGCCAAGACAGAACGACCGTTTGGTGTCGCGACCGTCAGTGGCACTAGACGAGCTGGTAGCGCTGACAATAGCGCTGGATGGGTCGCGACGCTCTCGAGCACGCAACAGCGCATTGGCGACCAGAAGGTCAACAGTGACGACGACGGCGATGATAACGACAGCGCACCGAAACCAGTCGTTGTGAGCTGCAGCCTCGTCGTGACACGACCGACGGGCGGCTGTGCGAGCGCTCGCGCTAGTGCGTCGAGTAGCGGCAGTGGCGTCAACTTCAAGCGCTTCCGCAAGGGCAACGGCCTCGTAGCACGGCCGCATACACCAGCAGGACCTCAAGCCGCAGCAGTTGCGCCACCGCGTGCAATGCACCAGCCGACGGTCGTGAGCGTGACAGTCGACAACGCGGACCGCGTTGCACTCGAAGCGAATCTCGAGGCACTCGAGGAGCAGGAGCGCATTGCTGACGAGCTCTTTGCTATGGCCGAGAACCGGTCGGCCAAGCGCCGGCTCTGAAACTTGATGCTTGATGATGATTTGCAACAACGCGTGTGTCAGATTTGATGGACGGATTTATCACGTTTGATAGCCCACATCATTGCCGTACTGAAGTGAGTACAGCACCTGGCCGTCAGTGACTCGATCGACAGCATGCATGACAGACAAGCTCACAAAACACACGTGTATTCTGACTATCTGTCTGACTGCTGCTGCCGATCGCTATGCTCGCATGTCGTCGTCGTCGTCGTCGTAGCTACTCGGTCATGACTCTCAGAACTTGTCGTTAAAGAGCGCTTTCTTCGCAATCTGCAGACCCTGGCTGTGCGAGTGCTCGATCGAGAGTTCGTTTGCCGCTTGCGTGATCTTGTCGAGCACGGCGTCGTCCGCTCCGTCTTTCGACTGCTTCTCGGGCGGCACGTAGTACTCGCCAATGCGCGCACTGCGGCCGCCGCGCGGCGCGAGCAGCGTCTCGCAGCCGTCGAGCTTGTTCGCAAGCAGCTGGATGCGCTCAGAGAACCGGTCGCGCGTCTCGCGCTCGTGCATCGCATTCGCACTGAGCGTGCGCATCCAGAGGAACTCCTCCGACAAGATGCTCACGACCTGCGACCCAAGTGCGCTCATAAAGTAGTCGATCTCGAGCGTGTAGTAGCGGTTCCAGCAGCTGCCCCAGCGCTCCATGCGCGTCGTCTCGTCAGTCACGATCGTGCCGTCCGGCGTCTCGTTCACGGGTGCAGCAAACTCGGGCGGGTAGACACGGAACGCACCCATCTCGGGCCGCTTCTTCGCGAGCGACCGCAGTGGATCGAGCACGATCGCGAGCCACGGATTGCCATGTGGATCTTCCGAGCGCTGCCACTGCAGCTGCGTGCTCACGTCCGTGGCCGAGAGGAAGCAGTGGCTGTGCACTTCGACGTCGAACGGGTGGCTGTGGTACCAGCCCATGAACTTCTCGTTGCGCGTCTGCTCGATCGCTTCGCCAAGCGAGATCATGTAGTTGATCACCTCGGCGTCGTCTGCGAGCACGCGCGTCTCGGCGCCTTCGATCGGGAGTGGGAAGCAGTCGGTGACAATGAGCGTCTGCGCGTCGCCGGCGTCGCGGTCTGTGCCGGTCGACGGGCGACCGAGGATGAGACCCATGATCTCGACCGGCTTGCCGCCGTTCTTGATGCCTTTCTCGACGCCCGAGTTGGCGTGGTTCATCATCTTCATCGTCGCCGACGGCGACACGATCACTTTCTTAAAGTACTTGGGGTCCTGCATCCACACCTTGTTGTTCCGCACGTCCTTGAGCACGTCTTCGTCAAAGCCGTACGCTGCGTCTTCAGCAGGTGCGTTCGTGCTCGCACTCGCATTTGCTGCAGCAGCCGCGGCGGATGGGAACTTGCTCTCGATATCTGCGTCCATCGCTTGTTCTGCTGCTACTGTTGTGTGCTTGTTCTGCTGCTTCTTTGACGTGCGTGCTGCTGGTACCTGCCACGTGCTCGTCGTCGTCGTCGTTGTCGCCTGTTGTTGTGTGTGCTTTTTGCTTTTGGGTTGTTTTGAGTGACTTGGATGGATCTACCCTCGATGTTGTCACTATCGCAAGCAAAAGAAAGGAATTTGTCAGCTTTAGCTGTAATATATTTCGAGCATGTTGCATTGGATAGCGTCTTTTCTGGACAGATGGTGCATTATCCAACCAGCGAGCAGACAGTGAAACAACAGCAAATCAGCGTTTGGAAATGCATTATATAGTACGTATTTACTACCGTGACAAGGAGTACATTGCATCATTGCTATTGATGAAAACCGTCAGATGCTTCTTTAGTACATATTGACAAGTATCAGTGTTTCTACGAACTCAGTATATTTGTGCGCATTATACCTTGATGAAAGTAGGAAGAGCTCTTCCATACGAAATCAACATACTAGCAGTCCCTCAGTTTAGCCGAGCCTATATCTTGGTGAAAGTAGGAAGAACTCTTCCATACAAATCAAGACACCAGTCGGCTCTCGTACACGCTGCTGCTGCCAATTCCGACAGCACACGCAACAAGCAACAACAGCAAGGTCGTCAACCTCCGCCGCCCGCACCAAGCGTGAGCGCGCACGACGAGCGATGACGAAGGAACGCAGTGGCAGTCGTCACTCACTCGATGACACGAGTCCGCGCACGTCGAGGAGCCCCGTACTGCGCATCAACACGAACCTGAGCTCACCTGCAGCGACAGCGGCGGCGGACGGGAGCAACGCGGCAATGCCGCCACCGCTTGTGCTCACAGCAGCAACTGCAACTGCAACCACTGCGACTAGCACTAACGCACCGACGTCGGCGGTACCAAGTCCACTGACGCGGCGCACGAGCACGAACTCGCCGCGTCTGCAGTTCCCCAAGCAACTGCCGGGCCGCGCGCTCGGCGGCGTGCTGGCGCGCTCCGGTAGCTTCTCGTCCGGCACGTCGTCGGTTGCGTCGTCGCCGCTCGCACTGAACAGCAGTGCGACTGCGTCTCCATCGCCGTCACCGTATCCGATCCGCGTCGCAATGCTGAGCAAGAACATGCGCACGCGCGTGGACTTTCGTGCCACGAAGGGCGAGGTCCTAAGCCTCGGCGAGATCTACTTGAACGACCTCTCGGACCTCCGCGTGTTCGAAGTCACAAACGTCAAGGCACGACGCGTGCAGCTGCAGCTCAAGCTCGAGCTGCGCAAGCCGTTCCAGACAAGCGCCTGGGGCTTCCAGCTCGAGAACGAGAACCTCGAACTCGTCGACGCCTCCCCGCGCGACGTTGGCGCGATGCCGCATGACGAGTTCAACCACGTGCCGTTCTCGGTCCTGCGCGCGTCGTCGCGGGCTGCGCTCTGTGCTGAGAATGTCTACCTCTGCGAGGGCTACAACGAACTGTTCAACCACATTGGGACGGTCGAGACGCTCGTGCTCGAGCCGCACGAGACGCGTCGCGTCGTCTTTGCACTCTGTGCGAAGCTCAGTGCGAGTGCTGGTACCACCAGCAACAGCGGAGGCCACGCGACTGGTGCTGCGTACGCACTCAATGGCGACTCGTCTGAGGAAGAGCGGCTGCACTTGAGCCAGACGTCGTGCGCGGTTCTCACGGGTCGGCTCGTGATGAAGCTCCGGTACGTCGATGCGGTCCTACCAGCAACACCAGCAACAGCGCAGCTCGAGCCAAGCCGTGCGAGTGCAGCTGGTCCAGACCTCGTGCTACCGCTGCAGGGCCACGTGTGTCGCTCGCTCTTGCGGCTCGATGTCAAGGAGCTCCACTTTGACGACTGTGTGCCGGGCGGCTCGTTTGTCAAGGACTTTACGGTCTGGAACCGCTCGGAGATCCCGCTGCTGTTCAAGCTCGTGTCGTCGCTTGCCGCGTTCGACGACACGAAGGACCTCATCACGTGCACGGACTACAACAGCGGCTACGTCGTCGGCGACAAGACGCTCCAAGCCGCAGCGTACGGCCACGTGCGCATCCGTGTGACGTACCGACCCGACGAGGTGCGTGCGAGTGTGGCGTATGCACTGTGGTGTGTACTGACTGCATAGTTTGTACGTGTAAGCTATACACTGACTGGACTGACCCGATGCACATTCACACACATGGACGTGCAGATCGGCGAGCGGTTCTTTGAGATCCAGGCACAGAACCTCCACGACTCGCGGAACGTCAAGATCCTCAAGATCCACGCGATCACGAACAAGGAGCACCACCGGTACGTCCTTAACACAGTCGTCTCTATCTGTATGGCTCGCTGGATACTCACGCTTGCTGCACCTGAATGAACACACAGCGAGGGGCTGTCGATCAAAGAGCCGAGCGGGTCGTACCTCATGAGCGGGAGCAAGCTCGACTTTGGCGACTGCTACACGGGAATCGCGAACTCGAAGGTGCTGCTGATCCGCAACACGACCGAAGCGACGCTCCACGTCGACCTCACGAGCGACCGGCCAAAGGAGATCAGCTTTGAGCTCAAGCTCCAGCAAAACCGCGCGCGCGCTGCGCGAGCCTCGCGCACCGACGACGTGCTCTCGCCAACGGGCTCGAACGACGGCTCGAGCCGCAAAGGATCGCTCTCGCCCGATGCGGCCAAGGCGGTGATGGCGTTTGCAAGTGCCGACGCGATTAGCAACTACGGCCTCGACAGCGACGAAGAGGCCGAAGAGAACGAGGTGCGGCGTCTGTTGTAACGTTGTTTGTATGTGTAGTGCGTGTGGCGTTGACTGGCCGTACGCTTTGACTGACTGGTCACTACGACAACGATGTTGATCCTGTCTGTAGATGGACTTCTTTGACGACGACTTCCTCCCGCCCAAGCGCTCGTCGTTTGACGAGAACCCACTCGGGGACCTCGACGACTTGGACGACGACTTTGAGTTTGACCGCGAGCCGCTGCGCGTTGCTGCGCAGAGTCCGTCTGTGAGTCCCAAGTCACGCGTCGGTGGTCGCCACGCGTCCGAGACGCGCAAGAAGGCGTTCCGCACAAAAGGCAAGAAGTCGGCAAAGGTGCCGTCCTCGCGCGTGCGCGATTTGGCGTACGAGAGCGGCGTTGACAGGTGCGTGTGTGTGATTGCGGTGTGAGTATGACTGTAGTCGTTTGGCGACTCACTCGTTTATAACACTGTCACTACATTCGAATGCGCAGCAGCGGCAACAGCATCTGCTCGTCGCCCGAGCGCAAGCCGCGCGCCGACTACCAGCGCAAGCGTCAGACACTGTCGATTGACGACGCAGCGAGCGGCTCGAACTTTCTCGTCGAGACAATCGATCTCCCGCCTGGTGTCGAGCGCACGATCTTGATCTGGTACACGCCAGCAACGATGGCGTCGTCGTCTGAGACGTTTGGGACCGAACCGCTCGACAATGTCGATCTCAAGGGTGCGCGCTTGACCAAGCAGACATTCCGCGTGTCGTTCCGGTGCTTCCAGATCCAGGGCAGTGCATGGCAGCAGGCGCAGTCGCGCGTGTACGACCGCACGCTCGGCAAGTCGATCCACATCCGCGCACGCACGTGCACGTCGATCGTTACCGTATCACCGTCGGTGCTCCACCTCGGGGACTGCAACATTGGCGAGCTCAAGAGCAGTTCGTGCATGCTCACGAACCACTCGGAGCTCCCGACGGTCGTCAAGCCGCTCGTGACGTCGAAAGTCATCTCGACCGTTCCGAACGACGACCTCACGCTCGGTCCGAAGCAGTCGACCGAGCTCAAGATCGAGATCATTCCGCGCAAGACGAACCCGAACTACTCGCGCCTCATCTCGGTGCTGAACCTCCGAAATAGGGCGAACATACCGCAGATCTGCGTTCGATCGAGCAACATGGACGCGCACCACGTGATCTACCACTCGCTCTTCTACAAGCTCGTGACGCCCACGCGCTCGGCGTTCCTCAACTTTGACCACGTCGCGCTCAACGCTGTGGGCATCCAAGTCTTTGACCTCGAGAACATCACGAACGCGCCGCTGCACTTGAGTCTCCAGAGCTCGGACGCGACGAAAGTGCGTCTCTACTGCTTTCGGACAACGTTCAGCGGCAAGACCGAGAGTAGTAGTAGTAGTAGTTCAGGCAAGGGATCAGCCCGTGCTGGCAGTGCACTGCTACTGCCGTCGGCAGGCGAGAAGCAGCACAGCGCAGCGTCGGGTACCGGCTTTGCAGCAGCAGCGCATGCGCGCACACCGGGCAAAGTGATCCGACGTCGCCGGTCGTTTGGGAGTCTATCGGAGATCGCGAATGCACCAGCGAGCAGCAGCTCGAAGCGCAACATGTCGAATGTGTTGCGCGGCTACTTGTCGAAGAAGCTGCTCGCGAACGGTGCAGCGCAGAGCAGTGCAGGTGGATCTGGCGCGTCATCGGCAGCTGTAGCGACGTCGTTGCAGTCGTCGCCGCTCG
Source organism: Globisporangium carolinianum (assembly GCA_023334275.1). NCBI lineage: Eukaryota > Oomycota > Peronosporomycetes > Pythiales > Pythiaceae > Globisporangium > Globisporangium carolinianum. The sequence continues at coordinate 10,243 of JAASGP010000434.1, read as the reverse complement.
AGCCAGCAAAGCTGCGGAATGAACAGCTCGCGAGCAGCAGTGGACACCACCACCACCAGCACTTGCAAGTGAGTGCGCCTGGGACGCCGCTCTACCACGTGGATGCGACGGCAGCATCGAGTGCCAACAACACGGCTTTTGGACTCGCATCAGCAACATCAACATCGTCAGCAGCAGCCAAGCAGCCTGCGGCGGAAGAGCTCGCTGCGCTGCTGCATTTGTTTGACATGTCGCGCACCGAGTGCGAGCAGTACTGTCACAGCGCAGTGCTGCCATCACCCGAGAAGGAGCACGAGATCGTCGCGATGGTCCGCGAGCGTATGCGCAAGCTCCAGTCGCTGCTTGCCGACAAGAAGCTGCTGCCACTCGCACTGGGCAAGGACCGGAACGTGCGGATCCCCGCCAAGTCGCAGCAGCGCGTCGTTGCGATCTTTAGTCCGTCAGCCGACTATGCAACGGCAGTCCACGCAAGCGAGACAGCGAGCAAAGTGCGCGTTGAGAAGCAAAAGATCTTCATCACGCTGCCAGCCGGTGGGAACAAGAAAGCGGTTGCTGACGCCGCGCGGTTCGACCAGAGCAAAGCGACGTGGGTGACGGCCAAGCACCCGTTTGACTCGCGGCCGTCCGTGCGCGAGCTGCTTCTCAAGAGTCGCGTGTGCCGCTCGGTCCTGAACGTGAATCAGAAGAATATCAACTTTGGCCGCATCGCGACGTCGGCAAAGAGCTCGAAGCGGCTCGTTGTCCAAAACATGTCGCCGATCCCGCTCGTGTACAGTGTCGAGAAGACTGGGTCGATCTCATCGGGCTTTCTCGAGATCAAAGAGGGTGACGTCGGTGTCGTCAAGGCGTTTGGGACAAAGGAGATCTGCTTTGAGTTCCAACCGACGCTTGCAGGGCCGTTCGAAGAGAAGCTCCGGATCGTAAACGTCCAGGACGTCGAGAACTCGATCTCGGTCACGATCAAAGCCAAGGTCGTGAAACGCGAGACGTTCAAGCTGCTGCAGTCAGGTGCGTTGCAACTGACGCTCGCTTGTTCTGTTGTGTGCTGTTGTAGTCGTGTGCTGCGTCTTAGCGATAATACGTGTCGCTTTGGTGTTGCGACTCGCTCACTTGACTGACATGTGCGATTGTAACACATGTATTTGTTACATGTACAATGAACAGGTCAAGTGTTGTCGCTCGGCAAGTGCCTCGTGGGTGAACAGAGCGACGAGATCAAGATCGCCGTGCGCAACACGAGCCGCAAGAAGCGCGACTACATGATCCAGCTCGACCCGAGCTTCTCAAACCCCGGGCTCAAACCAACGTTCTACTTCTCGGTCGACGAGACACCATCGGCGATCATCACGCAGGCGCAGGAGAAGAAGCTCGATGAAGAGCTCGAGAAGCTCGAACACAAGCTCCGGATCGCCACGACAAAGAAGAAGAGCGACAAGATCACGAAGCTGAACGCCAAGATTGCGCGCGCCAAGGCGCTCCTGAGCGGCGAGCAGGTGCCAGTCGAGAAGAAGAAGAAGAAAAGCGACGAAGATGCTGCTGCCACCGACACGGACGACGCCAAGTCGGCGACGTCGCCGCTGTCGCTTATCGATACTGTTGACGACAGCTGCAATAGCGAGTCGGAGATGTCCGAGTCCGAGTCAACACCGCGCGCGCTTCGGCGCCGACCGACGCTGCAGCTCGCCAAGTCGCTCTCGCTCTCGGACACGCGCGGGCACGTGAACCAGCTCCACTTCACGCTCGACGCCGAGGCGACGTGCCGCATCGTTGCGTCGGCCGTGTTCACAGCAACGCCCGCTGCGTCAGCCGTCAAGGGCAGCGAACTGCTCGCCGCTGGTCGCCTCTCGAGCTTCAAGAGCCAGAAAGCGCGCAAGCGGCAGCTCCGACGCGACTCGACGCCGATCATCGGCGTTGGCAAGTTCCTGCTCTATGAGCAGCAGAACAAGGACATCATGAAGGAGCTGCAGTACAGCGCCGAGTGCTTTCTGCGCACGGACGCTGGCGAGGCCGCGTACTCGCGCGCAGTTGGCCGCAGCGTGCCGCCGTCGCAGCTTGCGCTGTCTGAGACTACCGGTGGTAGTGCACTGACGTCCATGTCGGCGACAACAGGGAGCGACGTGCGCGACGCAAGCAGCGACACACACGCCAAGAGCAGCAGCACCGAGCCCGTGCTGTCGCTGCAGGCGCTGCTCGCCAAGTCGGACAGCAGTCGCGGTCTCTCGGTCGCGATCCCTGACTCGGACCGGGCGATCGAGCCTGCGAGCAACGTGCTCGTGCGCGTTGAGCCAAACCAATTTGCGATCGCGCACTCGTCGACGCTGCTCATTCCGCTCGAGGAGTCGCCGGCCGACACGTTTGGCTGGGACGTGACGCTAACGCACCAGTCGCCAGCACTCAAGCGCGTGTCGGACGTCCAGGTTGCGTGGCGGCCGTGCGACGCGCTCGAGCGTCTGCTGCGCCTCAACTGCGAGGTCACGCCAACTGATGCAGTAGTTGTCACGGACGCGGCGCTCGAGCTGGACGACAATACGAGTGATGACAGGTCCGCACGCACTAGCGGACTGCCGGTGACGGTGCGACTCGCAGGCGACCGCGCCGTGACGCTGCGCTTCAAGTGGTGCTTTGCGCGTGAGTCGGGCTTTGCGGCCTCGAACTCGCTTGCGTCGTGCATCAGCCGGTCCGTGCTTGCGAAGATCGCGCGCGCGCTCGAGCAGAGCGCAGGGCGACTCGAGTTTGTCGTCCGCAGCAGCGCATCGCCCACATCGTTGTCGAGTGCGAGTACAAGCAGCGCTGCGCCGTTTGCAACAGTCAGTGTTGCGGTCGTCAAGGCCGTGCAGCGGTCGCTGTGCGTCGACTCGGACCGACTCGAGCTCGGCGAGCAGCAACAGGGCACCGAGGTGCACGGCGAGTTCATCATTCGGAACCGGTCGCACCGGCAGGTCAAGTACTTGTTGCTCATGCCGTCGGCGCGCGAGCAGTCGAGCAGTAGTGCGGCGTCAGTGAGCGCTAGTAATGGCAGTGCAGCGTCGACATCGTCGTCAGCATCATCGGCTACTACGTCAACACAATCAGGCGGCGACCTAGTGTTCGACAAGCCGACCGGCAGCATTGCTGCGAACTCGCACGTCATTGCGCGGTTCACGTACCGCGGCACGACACCAGGACAACATAGCGAACAGATCGAGCTCCGGAACCTGAACGACCGGCTCGACACGTCGGTCGTGACGCTCGCTGTGCGTGTGACGCGCCCCGTGTACGTGCGCGTGCCCGAGCTCGACCCGCTCGCAACTGGGCAGCTCGACGTTCTTGACCTCGGACCGTGCTACGTCTCGCCCGAGATGCAGGACGCGGCCGTGGACAGTCCGAACGTGTCGCTCAAGTTTAGCAAAGTGCACAAGCTGACGCTGCACAACCAAGTCGCTGAAGCGCTCGTGCTCTGTGCGTCGTCGAACCTCAAGACGCAGTGCTACGTGTTTGAGGACTCGCGACTGACGCGCGAAGCGACGCACGTCGTGCTGCGCGGCGAGCAGTCGATCGATCTGTATGCTGCGTTCCGACCGCGGCTCTCGAGCGACGCGTTCAAGACGGGGAGCACGCGCGACCTTGTCGGTGGTATCCGCGTGCAGCTATTCCGACTGCTCACAAGCAGTGGATCGGCGGCGACAGCCACAGCCGCAGCAACTGGCAGTGCGACGAGTGACACTGCGGACGTCGAGAAGAGCGAGATGGTCGCCGAGTTCACGATCAAGTTTGTCGGTGTCGCGGGCGCGAGTCTGGCGCGCGTGACGCCAACTGCAATCGACTTTGGCGTCGAGCGCAACCTCGGCGGCCGCGCGACGGCACGTGCACACGCTGGCCGCTTTGAGCTCATCAACGTGAGCAAAGCGCTGCCGCTGCGGTACCGTTTGTTTGTCGTGAGCGACCGCGAGAGCTACGCCGACGACGACCGTGCCGTGCGCGTTGCGCTCGAGCACGAGCACGGCACAGTGCCAGCTGGCGAGAGTAAGAGTGTCGCGTTCACGCTCACGGCGTTCGCAAGCGGCTTGTTCCGCCGCCGCATCCTCGTCGAGAACGTAAACTACCCAGGCAAAGTCAGCACGGTCGACGTGCAGCTCGTCGTTGACAGCGGTGCGCTCAAGTGCGAAGTCTTTGGGTCGTCGATCGTGTCGATGCGCGACGACAGCGGCAGCAGCAGCAGCGCAGTCATCGTTGCGGCAGCAGCAGCAACACCGTCGAGCGCGCTGCACGTGAACGCGATCGACTTTGGCGTCGTGAACGTCATTACGCTCGAAGACGAACTCGCCGACGCATCTTCAACGGCTAGTGCGACTGCGAGCACGAACGACAACGACAGCGCAACAGCGACGACGATGCGCAAGTACCGGATCTTTGAGACGCGACACGTCGAGTCGCCGACTGGGACTGGCAGCAGCAGCAGTAGTGCGACGACAGTGCTCAAACGCAAGCCGCTGGCGCGCGAGCGGTTTCTCACGCTCACCAACACAACGAGCGCCGAGATGGTGCTCCGGCCCGTGAGCACGCTGCCGCTCACGTTTGTTTGGTGCAGCTGCGGCAAGATCCCGCCTCTCGCGCACGAGTGTGAACACCGCGCAGTCCTTCGCACAGCGCAAGCAGTGTCCCTCGCGAGCGTCCGCCGTCTGCACGTCGATGCAGCGGATGGTGGTGTGCAGACTATAGCAACAACGACGACGACGACGACGCAGCTGCCGAGCGTGTACGTCGGTGACACACACCGCCTTGCGCCGCAATCGTCGTGCACGCTGTTTGTCCGGTTCGCGCCGATCTCGCTGACTGCAGCGCTGCCGAGCGAGCTCATCGAAGCGGGCAAGCTCGTGCCGTTCTCGGGCGTCGTCGCGATCCAGCGCTTTGACGAAGCGACAGCGGATGTCGAAGCTGAAGCTGATGCCGAAGCTGTCAACAGCACCGACGGCAATGTCGCATCGACGCTCAAGGTCGTCAAGGTGAGCGGCGAGTACGCCGAATCGCGCATGCAGGTCGCGGAGCGGCACGTGTCACTCGGCAAGATCGGGTACGCGATCGGCTGGAAGGCGTCGCGGTTTGAGCTCGCAGTCGCGAACACGAGCGACGTCGCCGTGTGCTTTGCGCTCGCACGGCTACCTCTGTGCATTCGCATCCGCGACGTGCGCGGCGCGACACCAACTGCGATCGCGAGTGACGTCGCGTTCACTGCAACAGCGACGGCAGGCAGCAACAGCAGCTACGCGATCCCGTCGCTGCGCGAACTCGTGCTGCACACGGAGCGCCGGTCGGTCGAGAGCGACGCCGACAGCCCGCGTCTCACGTGGAAGATCGACGCACGCTCGACGTGCGTGATGGAGATGGAGTTCTTCCGGACTGCAGAGGTATGTACGCGTCTGTGTGTGTGTGTGTTGGCGCTTGCTACGCGCTGGCGTGCTGCGACTCTCGAGAATGATAGGACGAACCCTGTGTGCTCATGCACCTGAATCTGTCGCTGTCTGTCTATCTGCAGTCGCTCAGCGCTGGCGTCCATGACTTTGCGCTGCGGCTCCTGAACCTGTCGAACCCGCACAACGTCGAGGACGTCGTCGTGCGCGCGCACATCATCTCGAGCTACGCCGAAGTGACCGTCGACCCCGAGAGTTCGAGCGTTGGCGCAGCTGACGCTGACGCAACGCGCAGCCAACTGCAGCTCCCGCGCCACGTCGCGTTCCTCCCGCCGGTCGTCGTGCCGCCCGCGCAGGACGCGTCGCCGCAGGGTGCGAACTTTTGGTTCTCGCTCCGCAACGTGTACGACGAAGAGCTGAACGTGAAGCTCTCATCGACGCCGCACAGCGCGCTCGAGAGGTGCGTGCGTGTCTGTCTGCATGTCTGCATGAGCCTTATGGTAGACGTGTCAGCTCGACACACGGTGATGCAGGATGCTTGCGGTCTGATTGACTGACTGACTCATTCATATCGCTTGTCGCGTATACGGATGATGCAACACTGCCGTCCTACTTGCCTCACGTGACCGACCACACAGCACGCTCGAGTTCCTGCTCTTCTCGCGGTCGTCGAACACTCCTGTGAGCACATTGCAGATCGCACCAGGTGACTCGATCGACGTCCGCGTCGTGTGCCACGTGTTCTCGTCGGCGCGACTGTCGCCCGAGACGCTCGAGTCGACGGACTTGGATCCGGCGTACGACAGCCTCGAGCTCGGGAGCGTCTGGCTCGACGTGAGTGTCCCGAGCGCGTCCGAGCCGGCGCAGACCAAGCACATTCAGGTCAAGGGCAAGCTCGTACCGGGTCGGACGTTCACGCTCTCGGCATCGAGTCTCCACTTCTTTGCCGGTGCGACCGAGATCCCAGCTGACATTCCGCTCGAGCTCCTGCCGCTGTCGCTCCGGTCCAAGACGGGGAGCAGCCGCGAGTCGGTACAGCTCGCACTTGCCGGTGCTGCGCAATCCGGCAGCAGCACGGCACATCACCTGCGCAACACGTCTGAGACGTTCTACGTGCGCAACCCGTCGGCGCTGCAGCCGCTCAACTTTATGATTGAGTCGGTCGCGATGTACCAGCCAGGGTTGTGCCTCCTCAAGGGCATGGCCGTGTCCGAGATGAGCGCCATGAGCGAGTACATTGAGGCCGTCGCTGTGCCGTCGTCGGGTACGATCGCGCCAGGCGACTCGATGAAGATCACGGTGCGGCTCGAAGAGGCAACGCTCGTTGCAACCGCCGAGTCTGCGCACTATCACGGCAGCGGCGACAACGCCAAGGCCGCGTCACTGTTGCACAAGATGCGGCACCACCCGTCGTGGCGGAGCAACTCGTGGGGCGCCGAGTCGCCGGACGATGCGGTCGCTGACGCTGCAGCGCAGAACCACATGTTCCTCAAGGTTCGCGACGTCGACATGAGCGCCGACATGGGCGTTTCGACCGACGTCGATGTGCACCTCGTGCTCCAGCAGACGGCGTCGAGTGTGCTGTCAACTGCCGATGGCGGCAGCAGTGGCGCTGTCGGCGGCAGTAGCACCAGCAGTAGCGCAAAATCAGGCAGCAACAGCGTCGACGTCGAGCTCATTCGCGCAGCGTTTGCAGCGCGCGAGAAGCGGCTCGTGGCGTCGAAGAAGGCGTTCACAGCACCGACGCTCGCGACGCACGTCGAGGACTCGGACCACGACGACAGCGAGTACGGCGGCGTCGACAACCTCGACGAGTTTGACGTCGACTCGATCAGTACAACGCCGAGCGACCGACGCAGTCAGCTCCCGGTGCTCACCGTGCGCGGGTGCACACCAGCTGAGAACTCGATGCTCGAGAGCACGCGGTACATCGTAGACGCGGGGCAGCACACGGTGCGCAATGGCGGCGAAGTCGAGTGGGAGATCACGGTCGAGTGTCTGTACACGCAGCTCGCAGCACCCGACAGCACGGGTGGCGTGCTCGAACCGGTCGAGTACAAGCTCTTGCTCGTCGACCGGAATGCCAAGTCGTGGCTCCAGCTCAGCCGCGACCGTGGGACGCTCGACCGGTCGCGGAGCTACCAGAGCGTCGTGCTCTACTTTCTGCGCGACGTCGTCGGCGTCTACTCGACGTTCATGGTGCTCCAGAACGTGACGAACCCGTCGGACCTCAAGGTCATCCACGTGCGGCTCGAGGTCATTGCCGACCTCAACATGCTCCGGAGCATGTCGTCTGGCGCTGACCCAACGACGAACCTCTTTCGCGTCCTCGTGTCGAACCACGGGACGCCAAAGCGCCAGCGCCGGTCGAGTCTCGAGTTTGCACACGGCGGTAACGGCGGCGGCAGCAGCACCGGTGGTGGTGGCGGTACTGGTGCTAACGGTGTCGACTGCGAGAGTCCGCGCAGTAGCAGCGGCACAGGCAGTGCAGCTGCGCGTGCAGGCCTCGTGATCGACTATAGCGAGGTGTACTACCACAAGCTGTACCACAACCACTCGATCGTGCTCGAGAACGCGTCGGGCCTTGCGCTCGACTTTATGCTGTCGAGCAACGCGCGGCCGCAAGAAGTGAGCTTCTCGACGTCGCCGACGTCGTTCACTGAAGTCTCGGCCGTCACGCTCGAGGCATACGGCCGCATGCAGGTGTTCTTACACTTTCGGCCACAGCCGCGACCTATCACAGCACCGACGTCAGCTGGAGCCAGTACGAGCGCTGGTACAAGTGCTGGCGCGACGGACGCGAGTGGGGGCGTCGAGCACTGGAATCGCGAGATCGAGGTGTACATCAACTGTCGACTCGTCAAGGACTTTCGCGAGACTGTGATTCTCCGCGCGATCTGCCACCCGCCGCAGCTTCAAGTGCACGTCGCAGCAACCAAGACCGACGAGATCCTGTCGACGCGCGAGGCGCCAGGCTTCTTTGTCGGCCACCAGCCAAGCTTCCTCGGCGCCGTCTTCTCGATGCCCGAAGCTGCGCTGTCGTCGTCGAGTCCGGACACTGCGACACCAGCAGCAGCTTCGACAGCAACCGCGGCAGCGTCTGACGTCGACCAGTTCATCGTTGTGCACAACACGCGGAGCGACGTGAAGGCGCGCCTCGCGCTGCGGAACGACAGCATGTTCTTCACGATCGGCGTCGACGTGCTGCTCACAGTACCGGGGAGCGTCGACGTGCACTACTTGGACAACGGCATCTGCGCTGGCCGGCGCTCGACGCTTCTCGTGACGATCCAGCCCCGTGCAGCTGTTGTGTTTCGCGTCACGCCCGACGTTGCGTCGCTCTGGAAGCACCATCAACTGTGGGACCATAGCGTGAAGGAGCACGTGACGCTGTACAACATCAAGCAGTTTGCCGAGCACTACCAAGTCACGCTCTGCTTCACGTGCAGGTACGCTTGCGGTCTCTTACTAGGGTGTATGTAGCTGGACCTGCGTGGTCGATCGTGTGCGGTTGCAGCGTCTCGAGTCGTCATGAACCTGCGTCGATGTAACTATGACTTTTTGTATGTATGTGTGAGCAGCAGCACGGCTTCGAGCTTCTACATCCCGCCGAACGTGTCGGAAAGCTACCCGTTCTCTGCGCTCGAGGACACGATCGCCAAGTTCCTTCAGGTACTGATCGTCTCGTGTCTCGATCTCATGAACTGCTGCGGTGCTCGTGCTCGTGTCGATCTGGCGTCTGCGGACGACTGTGTCGATCCAATCAAGTTGCTGGTGTAACTCATGAGGACTATGTGCTTGCATGTGTATGGCACCTTCACAGAACTACAACTACACGTGGCGAGGACTCGTGTCGTACCACGAGGCGCAGGGCAGTGCTGCCGAGACATCGTCCGGGTCCAAGAGCAGCAGTAGCAGCACGACAGCACTCTCGGCGCCCAAGCTCGTCGAGATCCTGTCGGACCTCGAGAGCGCGCTCGAGCTGTCGTCGCCGCTGAGTCCGCGGAAGCTCCACCCTGTTGCGCCGCCCGACTTTGCGAGCAGTCCGCGGCGTTCGACGGACGGCTTCTCGTCGGGCGAACAGCGCGACGTGCTGCACCAGCTGCTGCAGTCGTACCGCGCGCTCTACTTTGACTTCTACTACATCACGGACGAGCTCGTGTGGTACGGCGTGCGCGGCAACGCCGTGCGGCACAGTCTCATGCTCGCCGACTTGGCGTACGGCGTCGTGTTCAACCACGACGTGTTTCGCGCGTTCCTTGCGGCTGCAACCGACGCAACGTCGTCGACATCGTCGTCGTCCGTTGCAGCTGCGCTCGACAGCTCGGTGTTCCCGCGTCTGCTGCTGCCGTGGATCCGCCAGCTCGGCCACTTTCTCAGCTTCTTCCCCGAGAGCCAGGACACGACGATGCCGCTGCGGCAGCTCTACGACCAGCTGCGCAAGTTTGAGGTCAATTGAGTGAGCGCAGCGCAACGCGAGTGGATGCGAGCAAAAAAGGTAGTGGATAGTGAATCGTGTATGTTGGCAGAGGCAGTTCGAATCCTGTGCTCATCGACGTTTGCTCGTGATTTTCATCAGCAGTGTCGACACTCACATTTTGCTTGAGCAGCTCTGTTACGATGGCTTGTTGCTACATACCGTAACGAAGTGCAACGTTGTCCAGCAGCCTACTTTGGTAATGCCGAGCTCTGTCGTGTTCACAGCGCTGCAGCACATGTGATCGAAGCTTGCGCACACTCCTGCACCAACTGCAGCGTCGCTCACAGCTCGTTTGCAGTTCCAGTCGTTGCGTCCTCGAACTGCAGAGCGTCGCGACCGAGCAGCTTCGACACCACATCGCGACACCGAACCGAGT
>JAASGP010000433.1:0-19294 GCA_023334275.1 Globisporangium carolinianum | reverse complement strand
GCAGCTACAGCCACGTCACCATACAGTGGTGGCGCGTCACCCAACAGCGCACGCAGCAGCGTCGACTTGCCGCTGCCGACAGCGCCGCAGATCACGACGAGCTCGCCGCGACGGATGTGCACGTTCACGTCCGCGAGGAGCACGCGCGTGCCGTCGGCACTGCCATCGGTGAAGCACGCGCGCTCGATCGAAGCGACGATGTCGCTATCGCTACTCGGACGCGCCTTCACACTCGCACTCGCGGATGTAGATCTGGGGATTGTCGGTCCGTGCAATCGACTTGCACATGTCAATGCCGCCGCTAGGTACGCGTCGACACTGCGCATCGCAGCGACGCCACGGATGTTGCGGATCGTAGACAACAGGAGCAGCTTCAAGCGGCGCTTGATACTGTCGGCGAGGATGAACGCCGTGAAGACCTGCGCGACCGTGAGCGTCGCTGTCTCGGCCGCTAGGACCGCAAAGAACAGCGCCAAGCTCAGCTCCGTGCTCGTCTCGTCCAGCACTTCGGTCGCTGCATTGACGCTTCGGAAGACTGTGTGTGGTCCGTGCTCTGCGCGGCGCGCACCCTCGAGCTTCGCACGGAACTTGCTCTCCCACGCGTTGAGCTTGACCATGAGGATGCCTTTGAAGCACTCGTGCACGAGGTTCAGCCGCGTCGCGGACCGGCGACTCCACACGTTGCGCGTGTAGTCGACAAGCACTTGCCCCGCGAGCTGCACGAGCATGAGCAGCGCCATGAGCGTAAGCAGCACAGTTGCGCGCGACGCGAGCACGAGCACGAGGATAGCAGTCTCGATCGCGAGCATCATCGGCCGACTCCACATCGTGTGGACGTAGCTGACCATTGCAGCGATCGCTCCAGTATCGACGCTGTACAAGTTCACGACGTCTGCAATGCGTTTCTTGTCGTCCGAGCCTTGTTGTTGCTGGTGCATCTGCTGCGGCTGCCGCCGTCGACTCGTGATCGATGTGTCAAAGATGAGCGCTTGCAGTGCAGTCGACACGCGCAGCTTGATCTGCAGACTGTGAAACTGCGAGCGGTTCATGACGCCGTGCTTGAGCACGTGCAGCACGTACAACACGAGCAAGTGCGCGCAGATTGTGCCGAGCGCCAGGCGCGTGTTCTGCACCATCATGTGGCTCAGTAGCGAGAAGAGCGCGAACGGCTCGGCCGCACTCACAGCGACGTTCATGAGCGCGAGCAGACCGCTTACAATGAGACTGTGCCACTCCATCGCGACGATCGCACGCGCGAGTCGCCAGCCATTGACTGCTTGCGAGGCGGATGTGCTGCTGCGAGCGTACAGTGCACGCAGCTTGGCAGCCGTGACGCTGCTCTGGTACTCGTGCGCGAGTTCCCATGCGTCGCTCGGCTGGATACCCTCAGGCGACGCAAGGTACGCGTCAAAGTACTTGAACATGAGCTTGCGCCAGAGCGGCGTCGTCGGTGACTCGGGATGGTAGACTTGACGTGTTCGCTGTTGCGGCAGTTTGCCAGCACCCGAGTCTGCGACGACAAGCAGCGGTACCATCTCACCAGTGGACCTGACGCTGCTGCGTGGCGAGCTGTGCGTGTAGACGTCTGCCATGTCGCCGCTGTCGCCTGCATCGACCGACTGCAAGTGCAGCCGATTGCGTGCGTGGGTTCTGAAGTGAACCGATTGTGACGATTGTGATGCGCTCAAACCTATTTTAGACACAGCATACACTCTGTGAAGTAGTGTTGGTCGAGTGTGCACAGATTGCACATTTGACATCGTTGATGAAGCCTACAATTGCAGTAATACTGCGAAACACGATACCAGCAAATACAACGTGTTTTGATTCTGCAGGCAGAACCCACACTGCTGCGTCGTTGCATCTGGTCGAAGTCGTACAAACGTCGCACCCTACATTTACCCTTCGCATTTCTCGTTCGACAAACTAAATACAACCCACTCACCTGGCGACAGTCGCTTACAAAGTCCATTTACAACAGAATTGTTTGTTTTCTCATCGCATAACTGCAATACACAAATGGACAGAGGTTACGCTGGAGACAGCCAATGTTGACAGACGTCCCACTGGTAACTGCAAAGTTCACGGAACGACCAAATTGAATCGTCGCTCTGTAAAACCGCATTTCATTGCTGCATAAAATACTACTCAGGTCTGGATTGGCAATATTTGATGGAGGTATGTATTCGAAACGATATTGCTCTCGATCGGCAATATGAGTTGGAGATTGCATGTGGACATTGCATTGTAGCAATATCAGCATTGTCATTTTGGCATCGCAGATTGCGATGCTGGACAATGAACGAGATGGCGACGCGGATGGCGCGAGCGCGCCAGCTGCAGATGATGCGCACGCAGAGGCGAATGGCACGGAAGCAAGCAACGCGGCCGTGACGAAGCGGTTGCTACCGATGGAGCTGCGCGTACGTCTCGCTGCTCGTGGTTGGCGCGTGCCAGCGTGATGTCTTGCATGTCGGGTTGAAACGCCGCACTGATGCTGCGCTTCGTTCGTTCGTGTGCTCGCTTGTGCATCACGCTGGGTGTCACAGCGGCGACGACGTGCTGCCAAGCTACTAGAATCCGCCGTCAGCAAAAGCGCGCTCGATGGAACGCCGACAGCGACAACAGTTGCGCCACCGAGCGATGGTCGTGCACCAGCACGAGACGTAGACGCACTCGTGCAACTCAAGCGGAGTGCGAGTGAGCGCAGCGACGCGGACATTGACGCACACGAGCTGCCGCTGTCGCGAAGCGTGTCGACAGTATCGTCGTCGTCTGCGTCGGTGCAGCCGACACCGTCGACTACCGCTGCTGCGCGGCTGAGCTCGTTCTACAGCTGGTCGGCGGTCGACCGCAAGCGGCAGCGGCTGCAGACGCGCCAGCTCGCGGACGTGCCGTCCAGGTTTCACGTACGTTGCTCGCAGCGTCTCGTGTCAAGCAGCCTCATCCCAATGGCTGTGTGTATCGACGCTGCGAGACGACGCAGTCTGTGCTGACGTGGTTATGGTGTCTGCTATCTGCTGCTTGCTGCATAGGCCGCGCGTGTGCCCATCGACCTGACGCCGAAGACCAAAGTGACGCTGCTCACGGCGTTCCCACTGCCGTTCCTGCGTCCAAGGTACGCGCGGTCGATGCGACCTGTGAGTCCGCCAGTCGGTCGTTGCTGCGTCGCGGGTCGTCTCGCGCTGAGGCGCCGCTGGTGTTTCCTGCTCGTCTGACGCTTACACGCTCTACCTTGCGCGTGTGGCTGCAGCTCCGCAGTGCGTCGCGCATCGATGGCGAGCGTCATGAAGCGTTCACCTGCAACGAGCACCGCGACTCAGCAGCAGTTGTCGAACGAGATCCGATGGCACCGCGCACTGCACTACTTTGCGCACCCGGCAGCACCGCTGCCAGCGTCGATCACGCTCGGCCGCGTCGCTGCTGCAGCCAAGACAAGCGGCGTCAAGACCGAGCTGCTCGTGCAGGATGAGCTCGCGTTCTTTGACGCGCGGCAGCAGCAGTGGCAGCACGCGTTCCGCGACGCGTACTTTGGCTTTCGCGGGCTGCTGCAGCATAGCGGCAATGGTAGTAGCCGCCGTCGTGGCCACAGCAGCAGCAGTGCAAGGGCAACGCTCTATGTGCGCGCGAACGACTGTGTCGTGTGCTTCTACCACGAAGCGGTTGCGCGTGACGTCATCACGAATGCGGACGACACGACAGACACGCGTGAGCGCGAGCTAGGACTGCTGAGCATCTGCCTCGAACTGCGCGAACAGCAGCCGCTAGCAACAGACAGCGCGAGTTCCAGCGTGCACACGCCGTCGTCGCGGCTCTGCGCGGTCGTGTCGCAGTCGACTGCGCGCGTGCGCAAGGCGCTGCACCACCTGCATGTCGAGTACGCCGTGCCGTACAGCAGCGCGAGTGCAGCGCAGCGCGACGCTGGACGCCTCGACGCGCTCGAAGCCGAACTCGTCGCGATCGAGTCGGCGGCTGCGAATGCGCGCACGGCGCCGACGCTGCAGCCGCAGCAGCAGAACGTCCACGGCGCCGACTCGCTGCTGCACTTTCGCGGCCACCAGGCCGTGCACGGACTCTATGAGTTCCTCATCAACCGCAAGCGTACGTGTGTCTGCGTGTGAGTGTCTCTGTACGCGTGGGGTTGGTCCAGCCAAACGCTGAATGCGTCCACTGCTACTGCTACTGCGACTATATCAGCGCTCACGAAAGAGGACGTCCCCGAGATCTTTGCGCTGCATCCGTTCGCGAACGCTGCGATCAAGTCGCTCGACGTCAAGTACATGGGTCACGTCGCGACTGGCGCGTCAGCGAGCGACGAGTCGACTGCAAGCACGATGTTTCGGTATGTATCACGACGCCGCAGATCGTTCGAGTGACTGGCTACAGGCTGGTTGGCTAGTCGATCACTTGTCTCTCGTGGCTCACGACTGCTGTGTGTGCTGTGAACTGCCTGCGCTGCTGTCTTTAGCACGGAGGTCTCGGGCTTTTGCTTCCCGAGCGCTCTGCGCGAGCTGCTCGACGTCCTCAAGAGCGAGTACGACAGTGTGCGTGCCGAGCCAGCGAACCAACGGAGCGAGTTCAGCAGCGACGCACAGTCTGGTAGCGGAGGCGCCGCGTCGTCGGCTGGCATCGCTGTGCGCGCGTACATGGAACCGCTCGCACAGACCGAGCGTTTCAACGCGCTGCACCTGTCGACTGGCGCGATCCGGCGCAAGACTGCGTCGACCACGACGCTCGAGGAGCGCGAGAGTTGGAAGCAGGAGCTCGAGCTGTCGAAGCGACGCATCGAGAACGTCATTGTACGCACCGCTAGCAGCAGCAGTGGTGGTGGTGATTCAGAACGAGATGGCGACGACAACGACGCGAGCGCGCTGTTTGAAATTGAGACCACGGCGCGTACACTGTAGATGCTGCTGGCTTGAGGTTTGCACGAGCAGGCGACCGAGAGCGCATGGGCTTTCTCCTTCCACTGCGACTGCGAGTCCCTCGAATCGTTCTCCAACCATCACGTCCGAGTCGCTACTATACAGTTGATGATGCCCTCCTTCCACCAAGATGCCGATGTGATGTTCCTGCAAGTTTCGTTTGCATCTACTCGACCTGTTCGTGAGCTGTGGCGAGACGTTGACTGGCGAGCTGTGACAAATCAAAACCGAATGTTGCAGCTGATATGCAATGACTCACTATGGTTTGCATACTTGGATCACGATATCGCCTTCGACACTCGCTGAGAATGTAACATTGAATTTGGGTGAGGTGGCAAGCCTCGGTTGCAAATCAACCATTTCACCATTTGCGCGCGTCTGCTCACTCATCATCTGCTCGCAACCTCTCAAACACGCTAAAGACACGACACTCACACACATGTTTGTCGGTGGTGGCGACGAGCTTCATGCGCTGCTCGCGGGGCTCGACAGCGCCAGCGAGCAGGCGCAACTCGTGCAAGAGAGCATCGCACTTGTGCACGACCTCGAGGCTCCACTCTTGCGGGTGCTTGAGCTCATCCCTGGCGCTGGCGCCGAGATGTCGATGCTCGACGCCGTGTGCAAGAGAGCAATGTCCTGATCAATGCACTCGCGAGCGAGCTCGGCGATCGTCTGTTGTCGCTCAACCTGAACGACAACTACGGGCTTGGCGGTCCGTTTATCACTCGGCTGCTCTCGATCCTGAGCGACACGGACTATCCGCTCGCGCTGCGTGAAGTGCGGTTCCGCTACCGCAAGCTGACTGCGAAGCAACTCCAGACACTGCATGCCGTGCTCAAAGGGAATCGCACGCTCGCAGTCGTCGAGTTCTTCCACAGCTCGAACTCGTTCGGTTACAAGCCAAACCCGAAGTTCGACCTGCTCGTGGCCGACTTTCAAGGCCAACTACTGCAGTCAGCGCTCGCGAGCACGTCCAAGCTCGCGCTCCTGAGCGTCGTCGCGAGTGGCAGCCGCGGCAGCAAGCGCAGCGCTGCGCGGTCGCTCGACTCGTGGCTGCTGGCGACGATCTTTGCGTTTGCAGCCGACCACGAAGTGCGTCGCACACTCGTGTGGAATGAAGACATCGAGTGTGGCCGCGACTGATTGTGGACTGACTGATGATCCTCAGTTGAGCTCCGTGTCTTCGTTCGAGATGGACGACACGAGAAGGAGACGTTTTGGGAAGAGAGTGGATGGAGAGAGTGAACGTGGGTGTAGTTGGTTGTTATTGCTGATTAGACCGGATGGGTAACAAGAGATACATACTCGCACTACGACTAGGACGACTGGGTGGTGCGTATCAGTGACAACGTTGGGGTCGATCGTACAACTGCACGCGCAGTGGAGTGGAAAGTGAAGTGCATCGCGACAGCACGATATGCGTCGGATAACAGCGATCAGATGCTGACGCTGGTACGCTGCAGCTGCAGCATCTAGTTCCCGAGCCACTTGGCGCGCGCTGCGACGGCCGTCTTGCCGTTGTCGCTGAACAGACCGTCGAGGCCGCGGTTGAAGAAGTCGAGGTACTCGTTGATCGGGTCCTTGGTGTAGTTGGCCGCGAGCCGGAAGCTCTCGTCGCGGAACGTGTACGCGTGCACAAGCAGCCCACGCGCGTGCGCGTCCTCGATCACGGTGTTGTTCACGTACGTGTAGTAGTCCGAGTCGCCGACCTGGCCGTCACCGTCGACGTCGACTGCAGCGCCGGACGCGTCGACCTTGATCGGTCGCACCTCGACGAGGTCGCGCTTCCACGGCGAGATGACGTCGGCGTACGTCTTGACTTCGTCGAGTCCCTTCTTCGAGATGACGTCGTACGATGTGCCGGCGCGGCCGCTCACGACCCAGTCGTACGGCGGCACGGGGTTGTCCACGAGCTGCACGAGCTTGACAGTCGAGACCTTGCGGATGTCCTTGAGGTTGCTCATCTCGAACGACTGCACAAACACTGGCGCGTCCTTGTGGTTCCAGCCTGCGCTCTCGAGTGTCGCGAGCAGCTTCTGCTCGAGCGGCAAACCAAGAGCGCGGTGGTACGTTGGGTGCTTCGTCTCGGGGTAGATGCCGATCGTGCGACCGACTTCCTTGGACTTGGCCTTCGCGAGCGCAACAATCTCGTCGAACGTCGGGATCTGGAACTTGCCGTTGTAGCTCTGGTCACGCTCGGCGAACGCCTGCTTGGCGCGCAGCGTCTTGATCTCGGCGAGCGTGAAGTCGCTCACGAAGAAGCCCGTGTCGTCGACGCCGTCGATCTTGACTGTCTTCTTGCGGTTCGCAAACTCGGGCCGCGTCGACACGTCGGTCGTCGCGATGATGTTGGGCTCGTGACGCGCAATCAGGACACCGTCCTTTGTCATCACGAGGTCGGGCTCAATGAAGTCGACACCCATCTCGATCGCGAGCGTGTAGCCCTCGATCGTGTGCTCAGGGAGGTACCCCGGTGCGCCGCGGTGACCGACGATCAGCGGCGTCTTCTTGCCGGGAATCGGTCCCTTTGTAATCGGCGCTTGCGTGATAGGCGACGGCACAACTGGCGTCTTGGTCGCAGGTACCGGCGTGATAGGTGTCTTGGTCGCTGGCACTGGCGCCTGCGTGACGGGCGATGGCGTAGTCGCACCGGCGTCATTGCAGATGGTCTTCTGGCCAATGGCCGTGGACGCGGCGAGCGCGGCGCAGAGCGCAGTGGCGGCGAACAGAATCTTGACCATCGCTGCTGGAGTTGGTGGCTGGAGGCGTCGAAGTGTGCTGGAGCTGGCAAATTGCAGACTGCCGATCGAGTGTGTGCGCGCCGCAGTCGCTGGACGCCACATCGAGTGCAGACAGCGACACCATCAAGCAAACGAGAAGACGCATCTCCACGCGCGCCATAGCCGGCGCGAACGATGAGGCGTGGGACCGACACGCCATTACGAATCGGCGAGTCTGCACATAGACCGCCCCATTGAAGCGCGCGCCATCTGCTGGTCTGCGCGATTCCGATCGCCTGCATTCGCGACACATGTGCGTTCGCATCGACATATCGATGGCAGTGCATGCTCGCGACAGACAGAAAGCAAATCAAAACAGCCCTGTCGATGACAATCATCAAAGAATGATGAAAATCGTGAGATCGCCATTGAATCTCGACCTGAATCTCGCCAAATCTCGTCAAATCTCGTCAAATCCAAGGATGTGCTCGATACTGCAAACAGACATTTGCTTTGGCTCGAACGAGCTTGCTTTTCATAGGGTCTCTGGATTGCTTACCGCGTTTGCTTCCTGAATATCAGCGTTGTATTCCTGCGATTTGGACAACGATGTGCATCGGATTGGCAAAACGAGACTGCAGCTCCATGACACTTCCATCGAGCCGACTTGCAACGTGCTTGACGGTCTCTGGTCACATGGCGTTTCTCTTGGCTACTGCAGTGCTTGATGTCTCTGCGCATCGCTCTCGCCTGAACGACTGCTGCTTGTTGTCACCTGCAACACAACGTCTGCAGCACGGCATGGACGTCTCGACCCTTCTTGCTGACTCTCTGCTGCTGACTTCTTCAGTTTGGGCGGACAGACGCGTGCATCTCGTCAACTTGCCAACATCCAAGCAGCAGCCATCACCGAGACGACGCGGGCGACAATGGCAAGCACTAGCGAGTGACAAGCTTCGTCTCCATTTGAGCTGCCTCGACACAAGATGAGCGGACGCACAATCGAAAGCAGCCCAGTGCGATGATAGCTCTCGTGTTCGATCGTCGCGCAAGCCAGCAACAAACACGCTGTGTGCGAACCCTCTGTTGTTGCTAGTCTGTCACGCAAACACGAAAACAGCTGCAGTCCAATTCGAGGTCGAGTCCCTTCTTTGGAGTCGCACAACACCCCTGCCTTCGCTTGACCTCCGTCAGCGCCACACACACAACACGTGTGATGTAGGCTCCAGTATAGTGAACCAGTGAGGACCAACTGGTTGTCGTCGCTCAGTGCCTTTGTGCAGTACTTTGCATGAATGAGATTACGAAACGTGGGCGAAGTTGATAATGAATACAATTATGGGACTACAATATAAAACGCTTACAAACAAACCACTTCAATCACAGTGCGCCATTTTGAGTCGCAAACACAGAGCAGCCAATTGTTCATATTCTGTCAGTGGCATTCTACTTCTTGACCTATTCGAAGCGCATCGAAACGTCTTCGTGACAGTTTGTAGCTACACCAGCAAAAGAAGCGTTCATTCGTTGTCGACATCTATGCCAGCGACGTGTTTGATAATGACGTGGCGCTCAATGCGCAGAGTGGTGCATTGCAGTCTCAGACGTGGTGTCAGTACACTAGCGACTTGATCACGAGACTGCAACTCGAGTGAGAGCAGACACAGCTCAATCGACTACCAACTGCGGCGACGCGAACAGCTTCACACTGCTGATATGCCACGCAAGGCAACACGAAGCCAACGCGAGCATGCAACGAGTCGAGTGTCTATCGAGCGCACGCGCGGGATGCAAGTATATGATAGAGACGCGTCGCTACTACGAGTACTACGCGCCATGTGCGTGTGAGATGCGTCCTTAGTGGCCGCCCGCGTAGTGCTCTGGGTACTTGGCCACGTGCTCGAGCATCTCTTTCTCTTGACGCTGTGTTGCGGCACAGGCGACAACGCAGGCGGTTTACACAGTTAGTACTGCAAGGCACCAAAAGCATAAGCGCTCACACAGACACAGTCGTCACAACGTACGAGGAGGTGCGGGATCTTGACGTCGTAGACGTCCTCAAAGAGCGTCTCGAGACCCGGCGGTCCCTTTGTCTCCGCCTTCTGGAGCGCAGCGAGCACATCTGTTCGCTGGTTGTCGCGCAAGTGCTGGTCCTGCTCGAGCGTGAGCCAGCCTCGTCGCTGAAGATGAAGCGAGCGCACCGATACAAACACCAGCAGTGTCAGCTCACATACAGATCAGCGATATATAACAGCCGAGCCAACAACGACGTACGATGAGGTAGTTGCGCGTGCGGTCGATCGGGTCGCACGTCTCTTTCCAGTGCTTGATGTCGGCGACTTCGCGGTACCGCGTCGAGTCGTCCGACGTCGAGTGGTGGCCCTGGCGGTACGACATGGCCTCAATCAGCACCGGCCGGTTCTCGCGCAGGATGAACGCGCGCGCCTGGCGCGTCGCTTCGTGCACCGCGAGGAAGTCGTTGCCGTCGACGCGCATGATCGGGATGCCGTAGCCTGCGCCACGGGACGCGATGCCGTCGCCGCGGAACTGGTCGATCGTCGGCGTGCTGATCGCAAAGCCGTTGTTGCGGCAGAAGAACAGGATCGGACAGTCCTTCGTGGCGGCAAAGTTGAGCGCGGCGTGGAAGTCGCCTTCGCTCGCGGCGCCTTCGCCAAAGTAGCACACCGAGATGCGGTCCTCCTTGGCGAGCTTGAACGAGTACGCTGCACCGACCGCCTGATTGATAGAGAAGCGAGTAGCAGTAGCGAGTGAGCGAGCGTCAGTGGGCTGCTAACGCTCGCTTATACACACGGACGTTCGAGAGAATCGATAAGCTGGTGCCGAGACGTACGTGCGGGAGCTGCGTCGCAAGCGGCGACGAGATCGTGTGGTAGTTCAGGTCCTTCGAACCGTAGTGCACGGGCATCTGACGGCCCTTGCCGTGTCCGTCCTTGTTGCTAAAGCACTGAGAGAAAGAGCGATAGGCAAGTGTGTATGCATGTGTGAAAAGAGAGCAGCACATCGTCAGTCTGTATGCTCGAGCGATGGACGGCCGCAGACACGAGCAGCAACGCACCTGGTCGGCAAAGTTCTCGAGCGAGAAGCCGCGCCACATGAGCACACCCGGCTCGCGGTACTGGCCAAAGACCATGTCGACTGGAGTCCGAGCAACGCACAAGAGAGCAAGCGATAGAGACAGAGTGTGTGAGGGAGTCACTCATGAATGCGCGTCGCCTAAGAGCCCACGAGCAGCCGACAGTGCGACGCACCTTGACGAATCGCTGACGCGCTGCCAAACTGAATCGCCTCCTCGCCGTACGACGTCATGTAGAACGAGATGCGGCCCTGGCGCTGCGCGTCGTAGAAGATGTTGTCCATTGCGTTGAGGCGGAGCATGTTCGTGTACATCTCGGTACACATGTCGCGGCCGAGCTCGGGGTCCTTGCCGCCCTCGACGACGTCGCCCTGCTCGTTCAGGACTGCAGACGTTGCATACACACGCATCCAACGCCACCAAGTGAGTCTCATGTACACTACTAACTGGACATGCATGTCTGTCGAACCGCAGGTCGATCGTAGTAGTACTACGTACTACGGAAGCACGGGATGAGGTCGTCGTCGCGCGGGTCACGGAACACGACGTCGGCGACGTACGGCAGCTGCGTGCCGGGGAAGTACCCTGTATACACAAGTGCATATGGCGAGTGTGTGCAGTCAGCAACGCACACACACACACGTGCGCAAGTGGCATGCTGGACATGCAGACGATGGAGTGCGAGCACACACGCACCGAGCGACGAGAACGAGCGCGCTGAGACGCCGCGGGTGAGGCTCGAGAACGTCTTGCGCAGCATTGTAGGTAGACAAGAAGGTGTGTGTGTGTGTGGAGCAGCGTGGTCCTGCGAGTCGAGCGGCGCGAGTGGCAGTGTGAGCGCTGCTGCACGCCAAGCGCTAGACACTCGCACCGCTTTGCTTTGGTCTTCTGCAACACGAGCTCCGTCGCACCGTCGAAACAACCGATAGGACGCTGCGCTGCCGCAATCGCTCTCCGCTTACATTTCGCGTGTCAAAAAGGGGAATCAAATGTTCATCTGACTGCTGGATGGGAAGACTCGAAAATCGCCATAAATAGCAGCAACTTCAAGCCTGTATAACGTGATCATCACACTACCCGCAGCCTGTGGAACTTGATCGCGACTGCAGCCTCGAGCAAGTAGCAACACACTTCAACTCGAGCAACATGGGTGCGGACACGCACGCGCTGGCGCGCAAGACCGCAGTGAAGAGCAGGAAGCGCGCATGTGCTGCTGTGGTCGAGACGCCGACCGATCTCGCAGACAAGAAGAAGCATGTGCGCGCACTCGCACTCGCTGAGCGCTGGCAAGACGTAGGTGCCTTGTGCGCACTCGATGACGCGTTGCTGCGCGAGTCTGCTGTGTGAATGCGGATGTATGTGATTGAGAGATCGCCTGTCGCGCCTCGCTTCCCGTCCGAACTGCGTAGATCCGGCGACGATACGGCGACAAGATGGTGCTGAAAGCAAAAGCATGTACGTGCGCACACTGGTCGTGACCTCGATTGCGGCAGTGGCGGCGCGTTGTAGCAGCATGTATGCGGACGGGTCAACTGACACTCGTGTGCGTGCGCACTGGGCAACTCGCATCGTCTGTCTAGACGCACAAAAGACGCGCGCAATGCACACGCCGCAGTCGATTGCACAAGAGATCCTCGCAAAGAATGGCTACAAGCTCGCGTCCGAAGCAGCAGCAGCAGTGCCAGCAGCAGCAAATCCGACCGCTGTGACGTCCATGCCGCCTCCAGCAGCGACGCACTGCGTAGCAAACCAGCAAAAAGCAGCGACTCCTAAGCCCGTCGTCGCAGCTCGAGTGCCTGCAGTGATCTGCGACTCGCCCGAGACACTCACAGCGGCGCAGCGAGAGCAAGTGGAAGCGCGACGACGCGAGGCGCTCGAGCGACGGAAGCGAAAGCTCGCGATGCCATGTGCGTCAGCCACAGCAGTCGCGCCAGACGCGGTCGCAGTTTCGCTCGACTCAACGGACCGGCCACAGCAGCAATCCGCGCGTCCGCACAGACCACCGGCACCACGACGACCTGCTCCGATCGTGCGAACAGGTGCCACATCTGCGCATGCTCTCACTCATACGCATGCAGCTCACGCTCGACTCGAATTGAGACGAGTATTCTGCAGCACTGACGAGTGCTGATGCTCTCGTGCGTGGCGATACAGATACTCGCACAGCAGACGCGAAGCTGTCGCGACACACCAGCAACGTTGGTGCAACGCGTCAAGAGGCTGCTGTAGCAGCCAATCAAAGCAAGATGTACGCAGTCACGCACACAACGACGTCCGCATCAAGTGCACAGCAGCAATCGACAGCACCAGGGATGGTGGACGTTGTATCGGAGCAGCCAGCGATGTTCTTGGACGAGCTCGAGGCTGCTGCCGACATCGTTGCGTGGGAGCAACAGCAACAACCACAGACAGCTTGGCTGGTCGTGCACGCAGTGTCACCCGACCACGACCAGTTTGCAGAGCCCGTGCCAGCAGCATCGTCGAGATGCAACGACGCGATGTCCAAGCCGACCGCAGGGTGCGCAGACGAGTGGCAACGCCGAGCGCTCGCTGAGGAGCTTGCTGCAGCAGCCGAGGTCGCGAGGTGGGAGGCGGAGCAGAGTCGCCAGCGAGCGATCGCGGACGAGTTGGCAGCGGCGGCCGAGATCACTGCTTGGGAGGACGAGCAAGCTGTCGCAGACGCAGTAGGCATCGAAGGACAGTGGGAGCAAGCGAATGGCGCTGGTAAAGCATGCGATCACTGCTGGTGGTGCAGTGGCATGACGTGCGAACGGACCAGTTGTGCGACTCACGATGTTGCGTTGCTGTCGCGACGGCAGCTGCTACGACGATCACGGCAGTCGTTCCACTCGACAACGACGACGATGACGACCCGATGCTCGGACTGCCGCGCTTTCAGCTGCTACCGAAAGCTGCTGCCACGAATGTCGCTCACAGTAAGGACGATGCCGCCACAGCACGACCACCGCAACCAGTCGCTGAAGCGCCAGTTCAGCGACCGTCATCCAAGCCATCGGCGCACACACGCTCAAGCGAGCAGTCGGGTACGTTCATCGCGGCTTCCCTTCCTCTTTCTCTTCCCGCTCCGTTGTCTCACTACTTCTACTACAACACCAACCTATCGTCCTACCCTAAATATCGCAACCCAGCAGTCGCTGGCAGCACCGATCGACAGCAAAAGACGAGTGCTCCGACGCCAACCTCGTCTTCGTGTCGATCGGGACCCGAACTGCACGAGTCGCGACTGACTAAAGCGCTCCCCGACCCGAGTCGACTCGCGCTCGACGCGTTCATGTGCGTGAGCGTGTCTGTCGCTCGCTGCGTCGTGCCTCGCTGTTTACCGTGTTACCAAATTGACGTGTACTCACGAATGTGCTCCCATCGTCTCGCGCCAGTGCAGCGAGAAGCACAACCTCGACGACCGACTCGATGTCTCGGTGCTCGACTTTGTCGAGATGATGCTAACGTAGCGCTGATCGCATCGCGTGCGTCGAGAGCAAGAATGGCTTGCGAGCCCATTGGCTCAGCACGAGTCGCTTGCCACACTCTCTCCTTCACAACTGCTCAACAAGTGCGTGTCTGCAAACGTCGCGCGCGTCACTCACTCGTACTTGCGACATACTGGGTCTGCGTACATGACGTGCTGCTCCCACATGACCAAGTCGTCTTCTTCGGCCGAAAACGGCAATACGAGCCCGACGCTATTGAAGTTCTTTGCGCCGTCGTACTCGAGGTTCACAAACTGCTCGCGCGCGTCGAGCAGCACGCGCCAGAGCGACACGGTCGGCGCCTCGCGCTCGCGAAACTTGCGCTCGCGCTCGCAGTTGTAGAGAAACGTGCCGTAACGCCCCGAGAAGACGCTCTCGTACAGCGCCGCGAGCACGGCCTCGTTGAACTCGAACGCCCACGGCTGCTGGCGCCAGATCTGCCACACGGCATCGATCCACTGCACAAACACGGGCGACTGCTCCTCGAGCTCCTGCTGCCCCGGGCTCTCGCCCTGCGCATAGCGGTGCCGAAACATGTGCCCAAACGTGCACCACTCCTTCTCGACGAGCTGCAAGAAGCCCTCGAGCGTGCGGTAGAACGGATCGAGCAGGAGCTGCACGAGCGTCGTGAGTTGCGGCGTGCGGTCCCACCCGTCGCTGCAGTGCACCATGACCGACTCGCCCTGGCCGAGGCACCGGCAGATCACCTGCGCGGTCGCGAGGATGCGCGCAATGTGGAGGAACCAGAACGTGTTGCGGAGCGCAAACTCCCACGCAACGCCAAACTTTTCTTGTCCCGGCTGACAGACACTCGAGAGTGCGCTGTACGACGACCGCACGGCGTGGATGTTTGCAATGTCGCAAAAGTGGAGCTCCGAGTGCGCGTAGCTCCGCGGGTCCTCGGTGCCTTTGCCCTGCGCCGCGTTCGCGGTTGCAGCGATCTGCGAACGCGCGTCAAAAAAGTGGAACACCGAGCCGTCGTACGCGCTCGTCGCGCGCTGGAGCGCTTCAACGAGCTTCTGGTCGGCTTCAGCGACGTAGCCGCTCAGCCCGGCGCACGGCTGCGCGCAGCGGCACACGAGCGCGCCAGTGTGCGGGTGGCGCCACACGACAGCCGGGATGCGGCTCGCGCTGCGGTACGCACTCAGCTCGCGCAGATCGTACTCGTCGAGCACGGACGGAATCACAAACGTGTCGGGGTACGACGGGAACAGCGCATAGTTCGAGTTGTCGTACAGCCGCATCCAGCTCTCTTCGTTCAGCAGGTCGAGGCGTCGGTAGTCGGCTTCCGGATCGTAGAACCGTTCAGTACGCGCTGCTGCTGCTGCTGACGTGACGCCGTCACGCCGCAGCAATGCGTCGTAGTGCACGTGCGCAAACACGTAGTGCGCTGCGTACAAGTCCCAGATGTTGCTCAGGAACCGGTAGCACGTCGCTTCGTCGCTAAACGCAATGCTCGCGCGCAGCAGGTTCTTGCAGTCGATGTTTGCAACGTGCGGCGCCGTCGTCGAGCTCTCGAGCGACAGGATCGACGCGAGCGGGATCTCGATCGCGTCGCGCGTGCTCTGCGCGAGCCAGATGATCCGAAAGTTCGTGAGCACGAGCGCGCCGTCGATGCTAAAGTGCGGCGCGGTGCCGAGCATCATCTCACCGACGAGGTTCGTGACCTGTCCGACGCCCCTGAACGCGCCTTTCACAGTGTGCGTCCCGAGCCCGAGCATGCCCATGCCGAGACCCTTGGCAAAGCCAAAGACACCGCCACTCGCACCGCCTTCGTACGTCTGGTTCACGAGACCGGTTGCGCCTTTGAGGAACGCGCTCCCGACGCTCGTCGACGCGCGAAAGAGCCCGCGGCCGATCGATCGCGTCGGGTGCGTCGAGTCGCGCGTAAAGCAGTTCGCAGTCTGCACTTTGTGGCCAGCCGCACCGAGCGACGCGTACGACCGCGGCGGCCGCCGCGTTGTTACGACCGATCCGTCGTCGCCAAACTCGGTGAGCGACTCGCTCGACTCTTCCGATGACGACGACGACGACGCATACAGCGCGTCAGTACCACCTGCAGCGTCGCTTTCGCTGTTTTTGACGGTCTTGTAAAAGATAATGTACGCTGCGCTGTCGGCTGTCAAGTGCAGGACTTCGCCGGCGATCGGAAAGATCGAACCGACAAGCGGCTGCGACTCGTCGGCTGGCATACCAAAGTGGAGCGAGCGATTGTTGCTGCGCGCTTGGCTCTTGGCCGGGCTGTCAAAGTACGGACTCGAGGCGCCACTGCCGCGGTCACTCAGCGCGTGCACGTCAAAGCCAATGGCGCTGTTGCCATTTCCCATGGACGAGTGGATGATCCGGTACGCGTCTTCCTCGTAGATCGGGTAGAACGTACCGATCGTCGTGCTGCTCGTGCTGTCAGTGCCGCCCATTGTGTGACCACCTGCACCGCTTGCGTCGGCGAGCGAAAAGTCGTCGTAGTCGCCGAGGTCCGAGAAGCTCCCGGACGTCTTGCGCGTCACGCTCTCGGGGCCAGTCACGGGCGTCCCGCCGATCGACGGCGTCGTGTCGGTCTCAAAGTCGAGCGCGATCGCGAGGTCAAAGCGGTTCTCTTCGCGCTCGTTGTCGTTGACGTCCTCACCAACGTCTGTGCCGTGTGCAGCGCTTCCTACAGTAGCAACAACGTCGCTACTGAGCGCCGTTGGCTGAGACGACTTGCTAGACGTGGCGCTGCTCGGTCGCTTTTTCGCGCTACTGCGGCGACTGCTCGTAGTACGTGGACAGACCTCGCTGCTCGAGCCATTGCTGCTCGATGATGTCGGCGACACGACTTCGTCTGCGAGTGACTGCGGTAGGCTGCTGCTGTATATCCGCAGCCCGCTGTTCAGGCTGTTGCTGTTGCGGCTGATGCTGCTGTCGTTGTCGTGCTCGTCGTCATCGATGTCGTCGGCGCACACGACGTCGTCAAAGTCAAACTTGGGCACGAGCACGCCGCTGTTCGATCGCTCGTACAGTGCGGGCGGCGACTCGACTGCTGGGGCTGCAGCTGTGCTGCGCTGCATGACCATCGTCACTTTTGGCTCGATGTTCATAGGGAGCTTTGCTGGGAGAGACAGAGTGCGCGTGGGTGTATGTGCACGCGCGTCTGTGAATGCGGCTCGGGGTGTCGTGTATCAGGCTCTCTCCTCTGTGCAATCGCGCTCACCGTCTGCGAAGGACAAGATGTGTGCGCGTGTATACGAGCGGTTGTGAGCGATCTCCTCTGCGTGCAACCGCAGTCGAATGGCAGAGCACAGGCGCTGACGAGGATGAGTGCCAGTGCTGCTTGTACAGGCAGACACTGTCGCCCAAGCGGTCGCGCGCTCTCTCTCTCTCTCTTACGTGTGTGCTTGCTGCACGACGCGGGGCTGTGCAACTGATACGCGCGGATCAAGCGAGTGGACGTCTCACGACGCTGCACTCTTTTCTCCACCGCGGCTGGTTCGTTGGTTCGTTCGACGTGTAGCTGCTGCTTGTTTGCTCGTGAGTGCGCGAGCGCTTCGCTGTGGTGTTTCTTTCCGTCAGTGGCTGCTGTTTTTGCTGCGTGTGCTGTGAGCGTGCGCCTCTGATAAAAATACTCTGCAGCGATAGCGACATAATTCAGGGACGCGATGTTGCAACAGCGCATTTGTATGCTGCGCGAGTTGGACAGTGAACATACATTCCGTGAGAGCTGATTATATGAGACAAGCTGCCAACAGCGTGAAGAAAATGCAAACGTATCGCATCACGAAACTATCGAAGCACAACAAGTCGTCCAATTTCATCAGACAAGACTAGACACCACAACGAATATCGTACAATACCATCGCCATATAGTAGTCAAACAGTAACACAAGCAATTTTTGCCATCGCCAATATATATGCATATTTGATTACATAATCCTTGTTTATATGTATAGTGTTATTTACAATGTGCAGCATTTCAAAGATGCATCACTTTGTACAGGTCAGTCAGATTGTGATGCATCCAATTATACCTCGCCGATAAATCGCGATGATCGTCCATTGTTATAATGGTATTGCGTGTCGACAGCATCATCGTATTCGGCATCATGATGATTTGCGTACTGCAATGCTGGGGTTTAGTTTGGCTGTCGCGAAGTTTTCCATCCATATCCTTTCATCACTTGACTGGACGCAGTAACTCTTAGCAATAATATGATCCGACCATCCGTCCGTAATGTACCTTAGTAAATTAACCCAAAACAAGTTAAAGTTCATATCTCTGTTCTCATATCCATTATACGTCATAAATTCCACTGAATTCCTCATTGCAATTTCACAACATTATACAATGTTATCGAATGCTGACGCGTGCACGATCCTCCCTGCTGCGCTAATATGTAAGCTCGTAACGTTTGTGATGTGGCCATGAGTGACATTACGAGATTAACATGCAATGCACAAATGACAAGCTGCACAGTCAATAGGGACAGAATGGAATCCGAGGAAATGCTTATGGTGTCACGAATGGAAAAATAGTTATAATTAGCCGACAAAATTCAGACTAGCCGTAAAAAAGTGGATATGGCGATAGCGTCGTCGATAGAATGAGAACGAGGTTCATGTCCAATACAAAACGTATATAAAGTTGTTTTGCAATTCGTTTCAAATTGTGTTATGTACTGAGCATGCTTCCATGTATTTTTGAACATTGTGGTAGTGATAGTGTTGATCGCATTACATATGCGCGTCAACAACACGAGCAGCCAAACTATTTACGTAAACGATTCATCACTTTATGTAACGCTGTGAAATACTGCATAGACTGTCTACAAGTTATCGGGTCATGAAATATGTCAATGTTTATGACTAATATCCTTTCACAATGCATAACATTATTATGATCCCACATTACGCTTGCTGAAGTGTAAGGATATTCAATTTAGACTATTGTAAACGATTGATTGAACATGATAAATGAAATATAGATCAACAAAAACACTATTTGCATTGTAACGACTAAATGGCGATCGCCTATATAGGAATTCAGATCGTAATATAATCAACACCAGTCATGTCGAATAAAAATAGGTTATC